>JABACO010000023.1:978278-1123269 GCA_013339895.1 Ephydatia muelleri
CACACACACACACACACACACTCACACAGACACACACTCACACACACAGACACACACACACTCACACACACACACACACAGACACACACACTCACACACACACACAGACACACACTCACACACAATACCATACGTACCACTTGATCACTCACGCTTGCATTGAACACATTTATTCACAAGCAAAGTATTAAAATGGAACTACTGTAGCTTAAAACATGACGCATGATCAGCATAATGGTGACTACACCTATGTCCCCTGAGTGCAAGTGGAGACTATGTCCCCTAAGTGAACATGCAGGATGTCTGGAGTAAGGCAACTTATCTCCATTACATGTAGGCGATCATATCACTTACTGAAGCTTCTGGGCAATCCTTCTCGACTCTTTCATCACTTCCATCTTCTCTTTCAACTGGTCAAGAAGGGCAGGAGGGGAAGGAGGAAGCGGGGGGGGGGGGGGGGGGGGGGGGGAGGATGATGTGAAATTTCAAATGCTTTCAGTGGTTACTCTAGATTTAATAACTGCACAGTGCACATTTAAGGAGACAGTGGTTTAAAAAGCAATGACATGAATACATTGTACAAACGTTTGAAATCGAGGCCGCGTATTCAAGATTAGATATCAATTAATTAATTGAGCACCAATATCTATGCAAAATCATCAGCTTTGATACTCAAGGTCATTGGTTGGAAGACTCGTTAAAGTAGATCAATAAAATTGAGTACATTTGTTGCCATCTTACTTTTAAAAAAAAGTTATCAGACAGGCTGAAATAACCTTCAAATAGTTTGTATTAATTTAGATGCTGCGCATATTTTCTTAAAAATTAGTGTTTAGGTATTACAACATTAATAACCACCCATATAACAAATATAATCAAACTCATCTTAAAATGGATACAATCACACAACACACACACAACACACACAACACACACACACACACACACACGCACGCACGTGCACGCACACACGTACACTCACACACACACACATACACACACACACACCAGCACAAACACATGCATACACATTAACACACACCTTTTCCCCCAACTTAATGCTACCAATGTTCTTGGGAGGCACGTGAACATCTTTCTTCTTGAGAACAGAAGCATCTGCACACAATGAAATGCATCAGACAGTTGCTGGGGCCACTAGCAAAGGAACTCACCCTCCTCTGTTTCCTCTTTACTACTGTCTTTAGTTTCTAGTGGTTTCAGGCCTAACTTAGCTCTCATAATGCTGAAATTGAAAGAGTGGGGAGGGGTATATGGCAATCTACCTAAATCCTTTAGCTTACTTTGTTTCCTCAATGCTGAGGGATATGACATCACCTGAACTGTGTGGTGCTGGAGTGTTGTTCTCGGGAGGAGTACCATCACCTGAAACAAGTTTAGTAGCACAACAGAGTTGACAATGGAGAAAAAAATCGGTCATGATGGGTCAACATCATTGATAGCACTAAAATCAAAACCCACAATTCAAGATTTCTATTCTTCATTGTTTTTGATTAAATAAGTTATCAATGACCATGACCAAACTGAACCAACTACACTCATTGTGGTGAATCCCATACACCTGCTTGATTTGGTGAGTTAATTTGGGTTATCTGACAATTACTAAGAATGGCAAAGTTGAATAAAATGTCAATTTCTTCAAATTCTCCTTTGACTTATTTTTATCCCCCACTCAAATTATTTTTTTTTTGTATGCTGAAACAAATACCCATGCAAAACATTACAGTTTATAGGAAACTAAATCTTGCTTTTGAAATACTTATTTTCTTCCCACACCATCCCACCAGTAAAGGTGACCACTAACGTTTTTGGAGACTTTTTGTTGTCAATGAGTGCACTTCATCCATAACTTCATCTTCATCCATAACTTCATCTTCATCCATCTCATCACTCTCCTGTTCCTGCTGTCGGTCCTCTTCATCCCGTGCTTCCCCTTCTCTCTTATCCCTTTCCTTCTCCCATGCTTCTCTCTCTTTCTCTCTGTCATTGTTTCGCCATTGTCTCTCCTTGTCCCGTTGTGCCTGCCTCTCATCTCTATCCCTCTGTCTCTCTTCTCTCTCCTTCTCTCGCTCTCTCTGTCTTTCCTCCTCCTTTTCCTTCCCTCTCTCTCTTCCATGCTTTGTACCTTTTTCCTTCTCTTTCTCTCTATCTTCCTTCTCCTTTGGTCTACTGTCCCTTTCTTTTACTTTACTGTCTCTATCTTTCTCTTTCAACTTTTCTCTTTCTCTATCATTCTCTTCTTTTGACCTACTTTCTCTTCCTTTCTCTTTCTCCTCCCTTGACTTGCTATCTTTCTCTTTTGACCTTTGTTCTTTTCTTTCTCATCTCGCTCATTTGGTCTACTTTCCTTTTCCCTTCCTCGTTCTTCTCTCTCCTTGTCCTTCTCTTTCTCAGATCTGTCCTTCTCTTTCTCAGATCTGTCCTTCTCTTTCTCAGATCTGTCCTTCTCTTTCTCAGATCTGTCCTTCTCTTTCTCAGGTCTGTCCTTCTCTTTCTCAGATCTGTCCTTCTCTTTCTCAGATCTGTCCTTCTCTTTCTCAGATCTGTCCTTCTCTTTCTCAGATCTGTCCTTCTCTTTCTCAGGTCTGTCCTTCTCTTTCTCAGGTCTGTCCTTCTCTTTCTCAGGTCTGTCCTTCTCTTTCTCAGGTCTGTCCTTCTCTTCTCAGGTCTGTCCTTCTCTTTCTCAGGTCTGTCCTTCTCTTTCTCAGGTCTGTCCTTCTCTTTCTCAGTCTGGTCCTTCTCTTTCTCAGATCTGTCCTTCTCTTTCTCAGATCTGTCCTTCTCTTCTCAGATCTGTCCTTCTCTTTCTCAGATCTGTCCTTCTCTTTCTCAGATCTGTCCTTCTCTTTCTCAGATCTGTCCTTCCACTTCTTCTTCTTTCTTCTCACGGTGCTTTTCTTCCCTTGAGGCTTGTGATGGTCGTGCCTCTCTTTTGACTTCGATCTTTCCTTGCGTTCCTCAGACCTGTCTCTTTTTCGCTTGCTCTGGCCTGCAGAGGGAGTTCAGGTCACAAAGGCACCCATGTACAGAACTAAGCACTTGAACAGTGTCTGTTAAATATGAAACATGATGCATTAAGGGGGCCAGACTTTGAGTATGGCAATGCATCACATACGCAAGATGGTGTGCTGTACACATCACAGAGGCAAGGTGTGCTGTACACATCACAGAGGCAAGGTGTGTGCAATGCATCACAGAGGCAAGGTGTGTGCTGTACACATCACAGAGGCAAGGTGTGTGCTGTACTGCAATGCATCACAGAGGCAAGGTGTGTACAATGCATCACAGAGGCAAGGTGTGTGCTGTACTGCAATGCATCACAGAGGCAAGGTGGTGTTACATGCCTCCAGTTGAAGGCTGAGGTAATGATGTTAAAGTCCTGTGCTTTTATCTGCCCAATCTGCCCAGTACTCACCATCATCTTCGGACCCAGATGAGCTATCTCTTCGACGTTTTCTTTCCTTGTCCGTACTTTTCTTTGAGCCTCCCATGTTTCGTACTGGCGGGTAACAAGAACGTGTGCTGTTATTGTATAAACACGTACAAGCTCTCATGTCGTGATAACCCACCAATTCTAATGTACATATATTTATGGCTTTGCCCATGTCAGTAAAGTTCAGTTCATACCCGACGACCGTACACATCACCAGTTATGTCAATGTCACATTTAAGAATGCTGTGTGCTTTTATTCAATGCACGCCTTTGGGCACAGGCACATGTTTTCAGGTTAAAAAGAACACACACACACACACAAACAATATAGGCTGACAGCCATGGTCTAAAACGCAAGCGTCCCTTTTCAAAGAATTAGAAGCAACAGATGCAGCGTACCTTTCGAGCTGCAAACCGCCGAAAGAAAAAATGGTGCGCTTCAATCAGACAGCTACTATGCAGGCGCTTGCGATGGTTAACTATTAATAACCATCTCACAGCCGGCTAATTAACTACATCTGTTAATAGGCTCGCGCTCGTTAACACTAATGACGTAACAACCGAGTTGCATGCAATTAATCATTTGGGATTGTTTCCGCAAAAAGGGACCTAACGCCTGTTTTTTTCCAAGATTTTAAATTCTAGAAGTCTGAAATGTCCTCTACACATTGCTTCTTACGCACGGAATATCTGTCATGAAGTTATAAGGATTAGCCATACATTTCAACGCAAGGGCGTACTGCAAATTTTATAATGTGGTCCCTTTTCGCGGAAATGATCCCATATTTATTATCTCTGTAGAAAAAGAAAAGCCAAACATGGGAGTACAAGCTGGAGACAGCGAGCGGACTTCTTCGTAACCTAAGTCACACCCAGAGTACAAAATCATCAATTTCCGTTGAAGTTGCTCTACATAGTGTTCCCTACTGCAATAGAGCAATGTATCCAAACATTAATTCCTTTCAATTGTATCGCTAGTGGTTTCAGCAAGTCCTCTGCCTTACAATGAGCCGCAGCCCTTTCAGGCCTAATAATGAAGTTTAGATTTGAATGCACGCGAAGAGTGATGTGCAGTGGTACCCAGGATTTTGAGTAAAAGGACGGAGGAACACTGAAATAGTGATGGGCACACAAGCAGGAAACAAATGCCTTGCACACTGATGGGATATGCCAACACATACATTCTCACACACAACACACTGTTAGATTTGCAAATAAGCAACCTCTCAACCCTTGCATCATAAAAGCACATCATTATCTTGCTCTCATTTTTGACACACTTTAGCAACTCCACAGAGGCCAATGATGATGGCAAGAATGATAACCAACAGTACCACTAGAACAATCGTCACAATGCAACAAGTCAGCCTGCGACTGCATTTCTGTAGTGGAAAGAGTAAGGTGCAGATAACTAAAGCAAACTGCCCCCCCCCCCCCGCCCACACACACACACCACACCCATAGACACACACACACTCACACACACACACACATGCGCACACACACACACACACACACACACACACACACACACACACACACACACACACACACACACACACACACACACAACACACACACACACACACACACACACACACACACACACACACACACACACACACACACACACACACACACACACACACAAAACCTTGTAGCTCATAGCAGTAACCAGCTGTTTGTTGCCCATAAGCACACCAGTCTGGGCATGATCAACTGCATCTTCAATCCTTTCTAAAACAATAGATGTGGGCACTTATGCAACAGACCAAACACATGCTACAAGCACAGCTTTGCCTACACACATGCAACAGGACCAGATGCCACTCAACTACATAGCACTGCCTCATCTGCACACCATGGTACCCTAAATGGACTTACCAATAGCCTCCCCTTGTTCGAAGACCAGCGCATTAATCTGACTCATGACTTCATTCAGGAGGGTGATATCTTGCTATCAGGGATTTTCAGTGACAGCAACACAGGTTAAAGCATACTCATGCACGCACACACATTATACAGACACACACACACACACACACACACACACACACACACACACACACACACACACACACACACATAAACACACACATTCGTACACACACACTTGCATACACACATACATACATACACATACAGGCATTATACACACATCGACAACCCATCACATACGACACACATCGTAAGCATACACACAACATGCTCACAATGAGAAAGACACTGAGGAATAAACCAATACTCCAAAGGTGCACACATATGTGTGCGCAAGCAGGCATAGTTTCACAATTCCTTGTATGTGAATACACAAGGACACACCTCCAGTTTGGCCATAGCATTTGTTCTTTCCACAAGGGAAAGCAGATCATGTTCGTCATGGACTTGCTGCTGCCCTCTTGAGCTCCTAAGAGGGTCATCTGAATTCTGCTCACCAGGTACTTCGTAAGGAGGAGGAGGAGAGGGTGGTTTAGCCACACCTCCTCGAGCAGCTGAACCTTCAGTACTGTCCTGATGTGAGAACATACCGCCCATCAAGTAAATGAACACCCTCACTACACGGGCTGGAGAAGGGGGGAGGGGGGGGACCCAACAGATAGCAAGAACTACCTTAAAAATAGAAACTTTCGTAAGTAATTCTACTGGGGCTACAGGAACTGATTGATCTGAGAGGTTCTATCCATTATCGTGGGGCTACAGGAACTGATTGATCTGAGAGGTTCTATACATTATCGTGTTGCCGAGGGTACAGGTAAAGTGTTCAATAACTAACATTTAGTGAACATAACATTTCTGTGCGTGCCTTTTACCCAAAGATTTGGTGGATGAGATTTTCACAGACGAAAATTTCTACTTTTTCAGTATACGTTTCTCACGGTCCCCGACACTAATTAGATAGGGGACACTGACCAAATAGGATTGTCTGGCCAAATATCAACACAATTTACCATAGCTCTATCTCCTATGTAGGCTGACCAGTTCCCCTAACCCTCCCATGTAAGCAGACCAGCTCCCCTAACCCTCCCATATAAGCAGACCTGTTCCCTGGTCAGTAAGTAACGCACCAGGAACCCTCGTTGTTTAGGCCTCTGGGGGGCGGGGCTGCTTTCAATATTACTTTTGATCTCATTTGCTTTACGTGTCAGGCTCCCCACAGCGTCCTGTAGTTCACGATTGATCCGTTTTGCATTCAGCTCCTGCCCTTTCTATGCATGTATGGGTGGGTGCAAGTATGCAGTATGTGTGTACAGTGTGTGTGTTTGTGTAAGTGTGTGCAAGTGTGTGCATGTGTGTGTGCAGTGTGCAGTGTGTGTGTTTGTGCAAGTGTGTGCAAGTGTGTGCATGTGTGTGTGCAGTGTGTTTATGCAAGTGTGTGCATGTGTGCATGGGTGCAGTGTGTGTGTGCAGTGTGTGTTTGTACAAGTGTGTGCAAGTGTGTGCATGTGTGTGCAGTGTGTGTTTGCGTGAGTGTGTGCAAGTGTGTGTATGCGTATGTGTCCAAGTGCACACATGCAAGTGTGAATGTGTGTGATGTGCACATGTGCATGTGTTTGCAGTGATGACAGTCAATAATGCATAGATCGAAGAGCATCTCACATCTCCTGATGATTGGGTGATCTCATACAGTTGCCCCAGTAGAGTGGAGGCATGGGCTGCTCTACGAATGCACTCGTCCATAATTGCTTCTCTAAAGGAAACAGGGAAGGAAATGGAGGTGGGATATTTATAGTAACCCTTCTAGACACAATACGTTGAGCCATTCCACTGATGTGACTGTTTCGGAATACTTACACTCTTGTTATCAACCTGTCGCTATTGGTGCTTGCCTGTAGCCTTCCAAGCTCCGCATCTGTGAACGGGAATGATTTTTAATGTGCTATTGTGTCTTTGTACAGTAAGGCAACACGCACATACACACAAGTCATACCTGTCCAAGACAACAACACCTAAATGTACCCCCAATACTGCCCAATGTTACACTCAGGCAAGTACCATTTTAGAGAAGATGTCTGACCAACTAGAGCACAGGTCACACGATAGACATACAAAACGTAACACTCACTTTGACTTCGAATGTATTGTATTGTTTGAGACACTTCAGTCTTCGCACTGTCGAATTCATCCTTATCTGCGGATGGGGTAGATTTTGATTGTGGAAGTGCATTGACATGTTACAATGCACACCACTTTCTAGTACCATCTTACACCTTCAGAAAACACAACGAATAAAATGTTGAAGCCATGCTGCCAGCTTTATACATACTGCTTGCAGAAATGCATTTGTCAAATGCTCTGCCCCACAATCGTGCCACACCCTCCTTTGGAAAAAAAGGTTCACAGACATATGTCTTGTATTGCATACTGGTATGCAATACATATATTTCACCAAGTGTAGCATATGTCACCAATGGCATCCATTCACTGTGTATATGGTCAGGGGAAAAACAAGAGAAGGAAAGAAAACGGAAACAAACTTGTGGCAATGTATCTAGACAATATTCATGCAGCCTAGAGACCATGTACATTTATGCGTGGAAAGGGAAGTGGGGTTTCTTCAACTTTCTGTCACTTTAACCCGAGAATGGTACACATAGATTGACCTCAGTTGTGTGGCCAAGTTCCATCAAGCCATGCAGCAGGGCAGCTTTTCCTAACATCTATATACCTTGTTCTTGCACACTTCTTCACATGCGAACGTTCAGCTAAGTGTGTTAGGAGGCTGGGCAATTTCATAACATGAGAGTAGGTAAAACGAAATGCATTGGCTGCAATAGAATGTACATGGACATTCTATTGCACACATCGATATCAGCATGTAACCAGAAATATCTAATTCGCTGCACGTTCCGAATAGCAAGCAAGGAGCACAGCACCTATATGAAGCTCCGGGATTTTGCCCAGGACGCACCAGCCCTGACTCCACAAGTCGACAGTGTATGATCAATGTTATACTCCTCAGTATAGAAGGTCACCTTCTAACACCCCCTTTCCCCCTTTCAGTTTTTACACAGCCCTGTAGGCTCAGTGGTGACAGCGAACAAAACATCCACAGGTCAAGCCTACACAAGCGCACACGTTGCGAGACTCCACGAGTATGTCGCGTATACAAAGGTGCGTTCATGGTCGACATACGAACTACGACTAATTAGGAACCGACAGAAGCGCAACTAAAAAAGCCATAGCTTTCAAATCGGCTTGCCACTGAACTCACTGTCAAGTCTTCTGAACCCTGTCGCTTCGCCAATCGTTCCGTACTGCGACATTTTTTCACGTGATATTGATCACGCGGGTCGTAGGGTTACGTTTTAAGGCGTCATCGGGTCAGCTGTACAAAATACAGTACTATCTTATCCTGGCTGTAAAAAAGGTTGAACACTTTTCAGTCTAACTATTCTTTGTAAAGGTATAATATTTCTGTGGAATAGGCCTAGTGCATAATATGGCATTCTTAATCGATTATTTTGTTACTAAGCATCAAATGTCCTGTGCACTAATGCCACAGAAATACAGACTCATACACAACACAAAACAAAAATACTGTACACACTGCTAGATTTGAAGCAAATAAGCAGTTTTCCTTGCATCATTGAAGCACATATAATTCTCTTGCTCTTAGACTGACTTTTGACCAGTGTTGCCGCGGTTGGACCGTCAACCGTGAAAACCGGCAAATCGGCGATACGGTTGGCCTGACCGTATCCGTGACCGCCAAAATTGCATGACGTAATACTGGTCGCGAATCACTATGTAACGATGGCAACAGCTGTACGCATGAGCAACACTACTAGCGACAGCCTGACGACAGAACTATCGAGAACTGTAGTGCCGTGTGCATTAAAGAACAATAGTTGGCTGGTATATAATTGAGTGTATTGTATGCGTAGAGTGAGACACTGTCATAAAGTTTGTAGTCTGTTTGGGACTGTGAGTGCGCTACAATTGGTGTCAGAAGTGGGATGGCTGAAGAAGAGAACATGGACACCTCTGGGGACCCGGTTTCTGCGGGAACAACCACTGTTGTTGAAAGGGTTGTCAGAATGTCGCTTCGACCGCCTCCACGCTTTGGCGCTAAAGGCGATTGGAAGCTGTGGTTATCAAGATTTGAAATGTATGCTACTCAGGCGAAGATTGCGAAGGATAGCTGGTCAAAGGAACTACTGTCGCTGTTAGAGGACGAGCCTTACCGCATGGTTACGCACCACGGGCTGGCTCAGACGGGTGACTATGACGCGGTATGTGATTGTATTCAGCGGTCTTATGCACCATTAGGTAGCGAGCTGGAGTGGCAGTTGAAAGTGCGCACGAGGGTGCAGAAAGTTGGGGAGTCATTAATGGAGTTCTGTGGTGCTCTGAGGGGTATGGCAGATAAAGCTTTTCCTGCGTGGCCAGCAGAACAATTACAGGACCTGCTGCGCAATCAGTTTATTCAGGGAGTCCTTTCTTCGTCGGTGCAACTAGCGCTAATGAAAGAAGAGCAAAAAACCTTGGACGATGCGTTGAAATTAGCCTGTAAGCACGAGATGGTAGAGACTGCACAGAAGCATTTGCAAATGTTGCGGCAGAAAGAAGTTGTGGCATCTACAGAAGGTGAGAGCTCTAATTCTGAATTACTTACAGCTACTTTACGCCGAGATAGAGAACGAAGCGAAGTAGAGACTCTGAGACGAGAAGTACAAAGGTTATCTGAGAAGCTGAAAGGTGGGCAGCGGGGAAGAGTAGATAATAGTGAAGAACGGGAGAAAACGGGGCCGGTGTGCTGGAATTGCAAGTCTCGTGGACACGTAAGAAAGGATTGTCCAAAGAATGCACACGGAAGAAGGCAGTTAAAGTGTTGGGAATGCGGTGAGCTTGGGCATGCTCAGCGTGATTGTTTGAAACGACGAGGTGTGGTGCAAGCTGTAAGCTCATCTATGATGATTCAGGGAGAGGTGGCAGGGAGACTAACTAGAATGCTCATTGATACGGGTTCTGGGGTAACACTAATCAGGGAAGATGTATGGAGGGATGTATTAAAAGGTGGAGGATATGGTTACCATCTAAAAGATCTTAACCACCCTGTGGTTACAGCAAATGGGCAACAATTGAACTTGTTGGGTCAAGTTGAGTTGCCTTTGCATATTGGTAGCATACATACTAACTTCCCAGTCTTAGTTGCTAGTCAGTTGACACAAGAGTGCTTGATCGGAGCTGATTTTCTTTCCAAGTTTAATTGTCAACTAGATTTAGGCGCTGGAGTACTTGTAGCAGGAACTGAGGCATTAAGCATGGAAACAGATAGGAAAAGTCGATCACCAGTTGGGGTTTGTGATGTGCAACTTATTGAGCACGTGGAGGTCCCTGGGTCATCTCAAATGCGAATTCTTGCTGCATGTAATGGTGGCCTGTGTGGTGTAAATGGTTCTGTATTGTTAGAACCCAATGTTGCATTCATGGAACGTCATGGCTTGATGGTGGCTAGATCTGTCTCATTTGTGAGTAAGGGGTCAAAAGAAGTACTTGTCCAGTTGCTTAATCCTTCTTCTTTCCCTATTGTTCTGCATAAGCAGGAGGTGGTAGGCACACTGCATCCTTTGGATGAACACAATAGCATGGCATGCTCGGCTGGAGTGGATACACAGGGGAGCCATAACACTAGTGTTCAGAGCATTGCCAAGCAGTTGGTCGATAAGGTGGCAGAAGGTGTTACGGACAATGAGAAGGATGAGTTACAACAACTGTTATTGAAGTATAGTGGTATTTTGTCACAATATGAGGGTGATCTAGGGAGAACAGATTTAGTTTACCATCACATTGTTACTGGGGACCATAAAGGAATTAAACAGTCAGGGCGTAGGTTGCCTTTTCATCAGAGGGAGGAAGTGAAAGAGTTGCTGGATGGCATGTTGGAAAGACAGGTGATAGAACCTAGTCAGGGGTCATGGTCATCCCCAGTAGTGTTGGTCAAAAAGAAGGATGGATCCACAAGATTTTGTGTGGACTTCAGACAGTTAAATGCTGTGACCAAGAAGGATGCACAACCCCTACCTCGCATTGACGAAACACTGGATGTCCTGGGGTCTGCACGGTGGTTCTCCTGCCTTGACCTTACAAGCGGATACTGGCAGGTTGAGGTGGCACCTGAAGATCGTGAGAAAACGGCATTTGTTACTCCATATGGTCTATTTCAGTTCCGTGTCATGCCTTTTGGTCTTACAAATGCTCCTGCCACTTTTCAGCGTCTAATGGAGCGAGTGCTAGCAGGACTCCACTGGACCACATGTCTTATCTACCTGGATGATATCTTGATTTTCAGTGCAACAGTCCAACAGCATTTCACAAGGTTGCGAGAGATCTTTGATCGTCTGAAACAAGCTGGTTTGAAAATAAAACCCAGTAAGTGTTTGTTGTTGCAAAAGAGCATCAAATATTTAGGGCATGTAGTGTCAGAGCATGGTATTAAGACTGATTCAGACAAAACAAGGTGTATTGCTGATTGGCCTACTCCGTCCTGTCTGCAAGATTTGAAACAATTCTTGGGGTTAGCGTCATATTATAGACGATTTGTCCGAAATTTTGCTGCTATAGTTGCTCCTTTAGTAAAGCTTACTGAAAAGGGCCATGTGTGGCATTGGTCATCTGACTGTGACGCTGCATTTTTACAGTTGAAGGAACGCCTGGTAACATCTCCCATATTGGGCTACCCTGTGTTCAATCAGCCATTTATGGTGGACACCGATGCTAGTGGGGAGGGGCTTGGGGCTGTTCTGTCACAGTATGTATCGGGTGTGGAACGTGTCATTGCTTTTGCAAGCAGGTCCCTGTCTAAAGCTGAAAGGAAGTACTGTGCTACAAGGCGTGAGATGCTTGCTTTAGTATGGGCCATCAAACATTTTCGCCCTTATCTGTATGGCAGGCGTTTTACAGTGCGGACAGACCATGCTTCCTTGCGGTGGTTGCAGAGTTTCCATGAACCAGAGGGTCAAGTGGCTAGATGGCTGGAATGCCTTTCTGAATATGATTTTGAGGTGGTTCATCGCCCTGGTACTAAGCATACCAACGCTGATGCCTTGTCCCGTATGCCTTGCCCTCAGTGTCAGTTATCATTTCCGCAGGTTTGTACGATGCAATCGGATGTCTGGCTGCCATGTTGGACTCTGGATGAACTTGCTGAGGAACAAAGACAGGACTCCAGCATTGGGCAAGTTATTCAATGGATGGAAAATGATAGTATCCCTCGGGTATTTCCGAAGCACCTGTCTTCGCATACCCAAGCATTGTGGGCTCAGTCTTCATATCTGGTTTTGCAGAATGGGGTGTTATATAGGCGGTGGGAAGATGTTCCCTGCAAGGGGCTTCATAGAAGGTTGCAGTTAGTTCTCCCTCCTACTCTGGTCACGGTGCTATTAGAAGCCTTACATAGTTCAATAAGGGGAGGTCATTTTGGAACTAGCAAGACCCTTGCAAAGGTGCGTGAGCGTTTTTATTGGGTAGGGCAGCGCAAAGATGTAGCTGCTTGGTGTTCTGGTTGTCTATCCTGTGCATCTAGGAAGCCTCCACCTGCAAAACTACGTGCACCCCTGCAGCTTGACCCTGCAGTACGGCCGCTGCAACGTGTGGCGATGGATATTATGGGGCCCTTACCTGAAACCTCGAGAGGCAACAAGTATATTCTTGTTATTGCAGATTACTTTACTAAATGGTCGGAAGCCTACCCAATACCTAACATGGAGGCAATAACTGTAGCTAAATGTTTGGTGAATGAATTTATTTGTCGTTTTGGTGTGCCTGAGCAATTGCACTCAGACCAAGGTAGAAACTTTGAAAGTAAGGTCATTAAAAACATATGTGACCTTCTTCAAATTCGAAAAACTCGCACGTCTCCATATCACCCCCAATCGGATGGGTTAGTTGAACGATTTAACAGAACATTGTTAAATTTGTTGAGCATTGCAGTTGTTGATGCTGAACGTGACTGGGATGTGCAATTGCCATTATTGATGTTTGCTTACCGTACGTCTATGCATGAGACCAATGGGGTAACACCTTTTGAGATGATGTTTGGGAGGGAGGTGGTGCTGCCAGAGCATTTGATGTTCAATCTACCAGTTAGTACTGAGCAGGTCCTGCAGGAAGGGGTCGAATATGTAGACTATCTGAAGAAAAGGTTCCAGCTGGTGCATCAGTACGTCAGACAGAATGCACAGAAAGGCATGCAGCGTCAGAAGACTGGATACGATCAGAAGGAGAATACGCGGTGTGTTTTCCGGAAAGGAGATCATGTATGGCTCTACACCCCTGCTGTCCCAAAAGGAAAGTCTCCCAAATTTCATCGACCATGGCAAGGACCGTATCAAGTATTAAAAAAAAAGGGTGAAGTGACTTATGATATCCGACGTCTGGCGCATCCGCGAAAAAGATTAATTGTGCATTACAATCGGTTGAAACCCTTTTTGCAGGCATCACCTCCTGGAGAACAGGAGCCAAGTGAGGAGGAGGAGGAGGAGGAGAAGGAGGAGAAGGGAACACCAAGTGAAGAACAGGAGTCAAGAGGGGAGGAGATTAACAAAGAGCCACAAGAGTCAATGGCTGATTTACAGGATGAGCAATACATATACGTGGAAACTAGGAGGCCAGAGCCAGGGCCAGCAGTGGAGGAACATGTACCCACACCTCCACTTATAGCCCCTGCACCCCGTCAGCCTCCACAGCCACCTGCTGAGCCGGAATTACCTCAACCTGGAGAACAGTTGCGTCGCTCAACTCGGAACAGACATCCTCCACATTGGTATGGGCACATTGTTGTTCATTCTGCTCATACCCATACAAACTGTGAGGACACAGTTTCATTGGATGGGGAGCTGTGTAACGATGGCAACAGCTGTACGCATGAGCAACACTACTAGCGACAGCCTGACGACAGAACTATCGAGAACTGTAGTGCCGTGTGCATTAAAGAACAATAGTTGGCTGGTATATAATTGAGTGTATTGTATGTGTAGAGTGAGACACTGTCATAAAGTTTGTAGTCTGTTTGGGACTGTGAGTGCGCTACAACTAAACCGCCAGTTTTAAAAATAACCGGGAACCGTAAAAAATTTACATGGTTACCAAGTGATGTAATTTACATGTATGATGTATACATTTTGCGATGAATGCGATCTCATGCAGGACCAGCATGGAGGTGTGAACAACTCAACAAGAGCAGGCCCCTGCCAGTGAGGTGTTGCTACTGACTACAGAAGTCTACCAGTGTTACATGGATATCAAGAGTGGATTTAAAACCAGA
This sequence comes from Ephydatia muelleri, assembly GCA_013339895.1. NCBI lineage: Eukaryota > Metazoa > Porifera > Demospongiae > Spongillida > Spongillidae > Ephydatia > Ephydatia muelleri. Next base: position 992,996 of record JABACO010000023.1, read on the forward strand.
TTTGATCCTACAGCAGTTTTACTTACTGTCGCTGCACTAGTTCACCCTGGCCATAAAGCCTGAATTGGTTGACACCTAGAGAAAGAGAGAATGCTATAAAGCAGTTCAAAGAGGAGCTTCTGAACATTGCGGGTGTGGACACCGAGCCTCTGGAAGCGAGATGGAACACAGTTCAGTTCCTACAACCCAGATTCCTACTTTGATTTTGAGGCAAGTCAGTTTCATTGCTTTATACAAATTTAATATTAAAATATTAGGTATTCATTTTTTAGTGTGAGAGCTTATCGGTTTCTGAAAGTGACACGCATAAAAGCAAAAGAGAAACAGTGTTGGATGAATTCAAAAGATATATGCAAGAGCCACTTACCAATTGGCGGGTCAACAATGTCATGGAGTGGTGGAGTGACAATCAAGTCAAGTTCCCACACGTTGCCTTGATGGCTCTCAAGTACCTGGCTATTCCAGCTTCCAGTGCGCCCTCTGAGAGAGTATTCTCACAGCTAAAAATGATCGTGGAACGAAAAAGATGGTGCATGGATGGAGGAAGGATGGAAAGAGTCATCTTTCTTCGATGTAACAAAAACTTCAACGTATAACTAACTTTTAAACTTGTATAAACAGGCTATTTAAAAGTATTATTTATTAATATATGGAACGTTCTATACGAAAATGGGTCTTGTGGATTTTATTTTATAACATAAAATTTAAATCGATACATCTTCCGCAATATTAACGCTATCGGGTTCCTATTTTTAACACAACATGCCACACTATTACTATATGTGAAAATCCATTTTGGTGTCATACACATGCGGGGTACAAGGTCCGATACCCTGTACGGTTCAAAACGGCCACACCTTCAGGTAGGAGTGTCCAAATCGGTTCAAAATAGGTACCTATGTAGAAGGGTCCTACCACTATTGATTTGCTCTGTTCGTTAATTTTTGCTTTATCCGTTATGGAGATACAAGTGTGCAAAGTAATTGCATATTTCCCGGGCGTTACGCGCCATTAACGTATTACGACTGGCTTCGAGGATACTTGTAATACGTTAATGGCGCGGAACGCCCGGGAAATATGCAATTACTTTGCACACTTGTATCTGTATAACGGATAAAGCAAAAATCAACGAACAGAGCAAATCAATAGCGGTAGGACCCTTCTATATAGGTACCTATTTTGAACCAGTTTCGACACTCCTACATGAAGATGTGGCCGTTTTGAACCGTACAGGGTATCGGACCTTGTAACGTCGGTACCCCGCATGTGTATGACACCAAAATGGATTTTCACATATAGTAATGGTGTGGTATGTTGTGTTAAAAATAGGAACCCGATAGCGTTAATATTTCGGACGATGTATCGATTTAAATTTTATGTTATAAAATAAAATCCACAAGACCCATTTTCGTATAGAACGTTCCATATTATTAGTATTATTTATCGAACACTCAAGCGTCTGGTTCGTCCGTAACCGGGTCCGTAACCGGGTCCGTAACCGTCTAGTCAACTTTGACCGGATGGATTGTAAACGGTCAGCTATCGTCCGCGAACGTGACCGGAATGATCTGGTACGGTTCGCAGTGATCGTGACCGGATCGATCGCGGCTGACCGCGGGGCAACACTGCTTTTGACACACTAAAAACACGATACAGCAATTGAAGGTCTGGGTACGGGACTATCTCAGTGCTAGTCTCGGTCCCAGACCAGTCTGGGCCGAGGGACATTGCACAGCAATTAAGCTTGCGAAGTTCCAAACAACGTGTGCAAACTATTTGCATGGTGTATAGATGCACCCGAAAAGAATGAGATAGGAGGCTTAGTACGTGCATGTGTGCAGCTTTTTATGCTTTTAAAATGATTTTATTCTTCCCTTCTTTTATATGCAGTATCCACCCTTGCAGTAATACGATTAAAAAAAAACAAACTTTATTCAGTGTGGTATTTTAACACACTTCGAGTCAATTTACAGTACAGCTCATGAAAAGAGCAATCTGAAATAAGTGAACGTGAAACAGCATCTCCACAATATCTACACAACACTACATCCACACATTATAGTCCCCTTGCATTGAATTCCTCTTTCTACATTGACCATTATAAATGATTAATGAGGCAGATAACAAACACAACAAAACACTTCTGAAACAATACACCTAGCTATAAAAGAAGCTAACTACGTCACTGTGGTGGCCATGTACTGCTGTAAGGGTGGAAGCTCTACAGTGGCAGCTGAGGGCTTTGGAAGTCCACGAAGATGCTTCCGTTTTAATGGTTGTCTGGAAGGGAGGGGGGGCATGGTTGGGGGGATGGGCGGTAGGGTTGGTTGGTGCTGCTGACGTCCTAGGTCCAGGCCTGCAGCCAGCCTCTGGTGACGTTGCGCTGTTCTCATGGACTTCCAGTTCATTAAAAACTGCCGTTCCATGTCTGTGACCTCTTTCCCATCAAGAACACCTATGGGGTAGGTAGTTATGGTCCAAAGAGTATAAATGCATATGGTATGCATACAAATCAGCATCATTGATACAAGTGTGAGTCACATTTAGGCCCGCAGACAGTAAGCTGTGTAATAGTACACTGTATGGCACATGGTTAGACTTACTGACATATGGGCACACTGTTATCATTTTGCCCCTGTACTTGTGGTGTTGACATATAGGATTCCCCAGTAGATCCAGTTTGAATAGCTTGCTCCAATGATTGAGTACCTTGGTAAGATCCTAGAGATGCATTGGTTACAAGTACATGTAATATTAACTTTGCAAGTATCATCATCAATACTGAATGCAAGGAGGCCCCCCCTCCCCCCCCCCCCCCCCCCCCCTTCCATTCCAAATTCCCTCTTAGTCTCATATTCATCCATCATTATGCTCCAGTTATCAACATTCTCATGCTGACATACTGCTTCCCTCATTATTGACCCACCCACCCAAAACTACTGCATCTCCTCTGACCACACCCGTAGCTCCACATTCTGTTATGAGAAGAGATTGTTGCATGGCATGCACACAGTGGGGATAGTTATATCAAAGTACTACTAAGCTTTAAGGAATACCACTTCCCAGTTATAAAAAAAACAGTAACAACCTTCATTCTCAATATAAAAGCTCTCCAGGCACACACAGCTGCAAAATACCTTCATATGGCACAGCTGGTTATCAGTGGCTGCAAAGTGGTTCAGCTCTGTGAGGCACCCAAGCTCTTCAATGCTATCCAATCCATTTCCTGATACATTCAGCACTTCCAACGATGCCTAAGTGTGAATGACATCAACATAACTAATAAATTCACACAAATGTCCACACCCACCCCCGAATCAATGCATATTTTTACAACTCACTGCAATAGCTTGCAGAGAGCGTGGCTCAAACAGCAGCTTCTCCCCTTCTGGCATTCTTTGGTGAGCAATGTGCAGCTCCTTCAAGTCCCGTGCTGAGTCTAGCCCCTCCACTACAGTGATGGCATTGCCACTCAGGTAGCTGCGTGCCAGAAGGTGGTAAAAGGAATTACATGAGCAGACATTCACAGAGATTATAATGCTGCAACTTCTCCCTCTCTCTCTCTCATACACACAGAGTAATTGGCTTTTGTGTCAATTCCAATAACTACATTAACTCTAATGCGGCATTGAGCTTACAGCTTAGTCAACTTGTAGAGAGACGAGAGATTCTCCATTCTAATGATGTGGTTGTTCTGAAGATAGAGGTGGGTGATTGACGCGAGGGAGTCAAGGTGCTCTATGCGCGGAATTAGGTTGTCGTACAGATAAAGAACTCGAAGACTCCTGCACTGATCCAGATTTTCCTGTACATATGAAGCGTGAAAAGATGGTTGCGGTGTAGTTGAATGCGGAAATATGCCTATCCCGCCTTGTAACTAGTCGCGCAATTTTGTAATTAAATACACGAACACTTACAATTGCTTGAATGCCTTTCTCTGCACAGAAGAGATGTGTGACTCGCTTCAGAAACTGTTCTTGAGACTCTTCTTTCCTGCGCTTTGCTTGCCCCGTGCAGCGGCATAGCATATCTGTTGTTATCTTCGTCATGGTATATCATTCTAATTGATGAACACCGCAGTATTTTTGTTTATAACGCTCCTAGCAACACGCTTAATACACACATTATATTCATTGCAACATTATATTAATTGCAACATTATCCCCTTCCACGTGATGCTACTGGATCGAGTTTTTCCTCTCGGGTTCGGTATTGTAGCTGGTCTCGTTATCGAACACTTTAGAAGCAAACCTACCGAAAGCGTGAATGTAGATGAGGAAAAAAGGGAAACCACTTCTATATTTAAGTCAGGCCTCTTTTGAATAGCGAGGTGTCGTCACTATGTGATTCGAGATGTGATTACATGCGCAGACTAAGCCCAATAGCCTATTAAGCTACTGTTGCAATCCATCCCGATTTAGGTACGGAATCCCGCACTCCTGCGTTTCAACCCATGCATACAGCGGGCATGCATTGGCTTATGACAGGAGTAAGAAAATTCCGGTCTGGGTTGCCGAGAGAATCACGAAAGAAAACTTACACGGCAAAAACGCTGACAGAGAAAACTCAAAATTCAGGGTAAGATACAGTTAAGCATAGACGTTTTCCCGGGGACATGCGAAACAACTGGATGATAATTTCACATGCAGCCTGATCCAGCACTCCCTGTGGTTTTCTCAGCCACCAATGCGGACTATTGGGATAGTGGGTGGAGTCGTGGTCACATGGCCCCTGCAGGGAACTACAAGCACTCGCAGGAGAGTATGAATGACACCTTCTATCTCACCAACATTCTTCCTCAGGACATTGATAACAATGCTGGGTTGGTTTAGTAGTTTTCAAGACTCAACTGCAGTATGTTCCATCCATGCATGGGCAGGTACTGGAACCGTTTTGAAAACTTCTGCAGAGACCTGGCACTGAGATACGATGAAGTGAGCATAATCAGTGGTCCAGCCTTTCCAGTGCAGCAGTCCACTGACGGAAAGAAGTTCGTTCACTATGATGTAGGTGATTTGACTCAGAAGAAAGTTACATACTCCAAGGACCAGACATTTGTACAGCTCTTAGGAAATGTCATGTTCTTTCATCTATCAACTAGCCCCAGCTTACACAATGCAATCCATTTATTATCCAAGGGTATCCTGTTTGTGCATATTTTTATTAGGTGATTGGTGAGAACAACGTGGCTGTTCCCTCACATCTGTACAAACTGGTGCTGGCTGAAAGTGACACCAAGCCTCCAATTATTGGTATGTTGTATATGTGTGTGTGTGTGTGTGTGTGTGTGTGTGTGTGTGTGTCTGTGTGTGTGTGTCTGTGTGTGTGTGTCTGTGTGTGTGTCTGTGTGTGTGTCTGTGTGCGTCTGTGTGTGTGTGTGTCTGTGTGTCTGTGTGTATGTGTGTGTCTGTGTGTGTGTGTGTGTGTGTGTGTGTGTGTCTGTGTATGTGTGTCTGTGTGTATGACTGTGTGCCTATATATGTGGCACACTGCTTGCATTGTCAGAGTCCTGTTGTTATTTGGTACAGGAGCGTTTGTAGTGCCAAACAAACCTCTGCGAGATGAAGAGCTGTCTCAGTTTAAAGTCAGCCTTGAGCAGCTGGAAGCAATGACTGGAATTATCTTCCACTCCAAACTTGACAGGAGCAAGGCAAGTGTTATTATGATGGTGTCCTGGCTATGTGTGGGTGCCTTTTGTGTGATGTATGGTGTCCATGCTTTCTATCTGTGTGTTGTGTGGGTGCCTTTTGTGTGATGTATGGTGTCCATGCTTTCTATCTGTGTGTTGTGTGGGTGCCTTTTGTGTGATGTATGGTGTCCATGCTTTCTATCTGTGTGTTGTGTGGGTGCCTTTTGTGTGGTCATTAGTTTTGGTAGGAGGACAGCTTAATGAGAAGTATGACCTTTGAAGCATGCACAGCATGACATTCAGGAGTTAAGCTTGCTCTCACTACATTTTGCAGCCAGGGACCAATTGTGGGAGAAGAGAATGGAAGAAAAGTTATGTTATGGAAAAACTTTCGCTTTGGAAAAACATTTTGGGCGACAGAAGTGGGGAGTGGTCCATTCAAATGAAATGAACCCAGTTTTGAACTTCTTGCAGCTGTGATGCAAATAAATATCTGTATTCTGGACATAGAGAATAGGTTGCAGTGTTTTGCACTGACCATGAATCACTATGTTTTGTATGCCAATCTTTTCCACATAGCTACATTACAATTATGAACAGTAGGTTTGTCTTCAATACTCTTCCTTCTCCCGTCAGGCTCTTGACCTGTGTGAGACTCAGGGGTGCAAGCTGCTATCCCATGATGAGTTCAGTAGGTGGTTTTACACCAAAAGGTGAGTAAGGTCAGAGTTGAGCCAACTCCCTGAAAATGTATTGGCTCCACTGGTTGTATTCCCTCACCACTCGCATGCTGTGGCTAGAGGCTTGTGTACTGTCTGATGATCCAACCTGTGATGTATCATGCAATCCAATTATAGCTGTCATTTAATTATGGTATGTGTATGTCTCTCAGTGTGCATGGTGTGTGTGTGTGTGTGTTCCAATCCAACAATAATGTGACATAACGTATATAAAATTATATTACTTAACAGAATCCGTGGGGCACGAAAACTGGCGGATGTTGAGCGTGCATGGAAGGAGCTCACAAAGAAAGGCATTGAACCCGATGAACAGCTAATCAAGGCCTATGCCACAAGAAAACAGGAGCTGGGAGTGCCCCGAACAAGCTGACAGATTGAGTTAGCATTTTTGTGGACCATACAATCATATCAATGTAGAGATAACTATTTAAAAATATAGGTTGGATATATGATATGTAATGTGGTGGCAACACAGAGGAGAGAGAGAGAGAGAGAGAGAGAGAGAGAGAGAGAGAGAGAGAGAGAGAGAGAGAGAGAGAGAGAGAGAGAGAGAGAGAGGTTAGTTACGGCACAGCAGTAAGTGATGCCCACAGCTGGTGTACAATGGGTTCTACTGTCAGAAGGAATTCGTCCCATGACGTTACACTGTCATCCATTATCTGGTCCCTGTACTGAAGCACACAGGTGTAGTCTGCTATACTCCCCAGCCGCTTTACTTGGCTGGACAGAAGCAGGTAGGATACGAGGTGGAAGACGACCTTCTTCCCTTGAACGTGGTTAGACTTAACAAAGTGTTTCTGGGCCACACGCAAGTCCCTTTCCTTCGTACTGCTCAGCGACGCCATTAAGGCTTCTTGTTCAAATCGGAATTGCGTTCTGAATTGAAACTCTTCCTTCAGTATGAAGCCCCGTGGAAGCCAAAGGGTTATCATTACCTGCATAGAGTGGGCTCTTAACATCGCAGTGTAGTCTGACTTCGAGACGATGAAAGCCTCTAGCTGACCCTTGTGGGCGTTCACCGGCTTATCGCCTGAAAGCTTCTCGACAATGATCACCATGTCCCAATCACTGCGCTTATGGCACGTTCCCAAAAGGTGGCTGCCACAAACATAAACGCAGAGGACGTTCCCTTCGTCTAGCCCAAACGTGCGTATGATTTGCACCAATTCAGGGAAACGGTGACCGGCATCACAGACACGCACCCCGTCAGGATCCATTGATAGGGTTCGCAATAGAAGCCGGAAGCTGATTTTAGTAAGAAAAGAAAAAAAAAAACCCTCTTTATTTGGTCATATAGAGTTTGTATCTGTGATTTGGTGGGCAGTGCCATAGATATTATAAATATTAGTGGGACAGATATTCACAAGAAATAACTTTTTAAAAAAAAGTTATTGTAAAGCTTAGAGCAATTGTACACTTAACCCACCTTTTGAGACGTGCACGTGTTGCGTTTTAAAGGTGGGCGAGAACACAAAAAAGGCGCTCTCTGAATCGGGTGTTCGTGAACAAGTCAAACGATAAGGTCGGTTTATCGTTTCACCCCACTCTTTGTACCTGCGTGTCGGTGCATGCATTAGAAGGAACTCGGTGATCTTGCCTGCATGGGCCATTACAAAAAGTTTGGTGTCGTGTCGTAAGTCCCAGTATGTTTGGCGCGCTCATTCCTGTTTGTCTGAAGGGTGCAGCTGTTACGTACCTTTACAGTCGGCTGCCGACGTGAACCATGTAACGATAATGTGAACTGGAATTTGGGGGTACGTTTGCATAAGATGACTTCAAATAATAGAATTAGATACCTAAGAAACGCAATAACGCTTTAGATACGACTGCCTTCGCCGGTACGAACTGCATTTGTCTTACATTTCTTCATTTCTTTAACCTTTCATTCCCCAGGGATGCAACTCGACCTATCACTTCTCTTGGAAATTTAATTGGCCACCACTGGACCACTATCTGCAACCGTATCTTCTGCCACAATAAAAATGAACCCCGTTTTAACACTGCACAAGGAGCAGCTGGTACTGGTGTCCGAAGTAGCACACGATGGGAAGTTCTTTGTGCAGCTGGACATTGATGAAGCCTACGGGTTACCTGACCTCTCTACTCGGATTGGTCAGTTGGCGAAGACCCTTCCAGTTCTGTCGGCACCTGCCGTTGCCATGCGTTGCTATGCTCTCTCCGTTACTCACGATCAATGGTTTCGAGGTGTCATCACCAATCTGAAGGCACCGAGCTGTCTCATCTTTTACGTAGATTACGGCAATGTGGAAACACTCCCCTTGACCAATCTGCGCCACGCCTCTGATGTGCATTTTGCAACACCCTACCAAGCGGTGTGTTGCCAGCTGATCGACTTCCTGCCAACGGACGGTGACTGGAGCGTCGCCTTCAAGTCCCTCCAGGGGTTAATAATGGACAAGGAACTGACCTTGGTGTTCCACATGCAGGACTCAGCCCTGCGATCCGTCATTGGACTACCTTGCTATCGTGTGACAGCGCTGGACTCGACCAGCAAACTTTCTATTGCGAGGAAGCTGGTGGACGAAGGTTTGGGTCAGTACTGCCTCACCCGTCAGAGCATTGAGGTTGGCACGAGCGGCACTGCGATCGTATCGTATTGCGAGTCCCCAGACAGATTCTGGGTCCAGCTGACCAAGGGCAGCGGAGGGCTTGATGAATTGATGGAGTCGCTGAACAACCCTGAGCGGCTTGCCGGGCTGCATCAAATCCCATTCTCGGCCCTTTTTAATGGGGTAGCCTGCTGTGTCTCTTACGATGAGGATGGAAAGTTCTACCGTGGAGAGATCACCAAGGCAACGGCAAGCGAAGTGACCGTGCTGTATGCTGACTATGGGAACAGCACTGTTGTGGCTCCGTCCTCTGTTCTCCAGCTGTCACACGATTTTGTGGCGCTCCCAGTGCAGGCTCTGCAGTGTCAGCTGGATGGTGCGGAACAAGCCAGAGGTGTGGCTGCTGTATGGAGCGAGAGTGACATCCAGCTCTTTGCTGATCAGTGTAGTGCAGAGGAATTTGACATTGTCTTTGGGCCTCAGGTGGTCCCAGGAGTATACAAGGTCACACTTTCATCCAGTGTCACAGGCAGTCTCGCATCGTGGCTAGTAAAACATATGGTTGGCAATGCCGGTGCAAAAGCTGTACCTAGTCTGGCTTCCAAAGACACAGGTAACACTTCACAGGGAGTGACTGCCTCCTCACAATCTGCTACAAATCCATCTTCACAGCTCCCTTCACAACCTTCTTTAAGGCCCCCTTCACAACCTTCTACAAAGCCCTCTTCACAGCCCCCTTCACAACCTTCTTCAAGGCCCCCTTCACAGCCCCCTTCACAACCTTCTTCAAGGCCTCCTTCACAGCCCCCTTCACAACCTTCTACAAAGCCTCCTTCACAGCCCCCTTCACAACCTTCTACAAAGCCTCCTTCACAGCCCCCTTCACAACCTTCTTCAAGGCCTCCTTCACAGCCCCCTTCACAACCTTCTTCAAGGCCTCCTTCACAGCCCCCTTCACAACCTTCTTCAAGGCCTCCTTCACAGCCCCCTTCACAACCTTCTTCAAAGCCTCCTTCACAGCCCCCTTCACAGCCCCCTTCACAGCCCCCTTCACAACCTTCCTCCCAATCCTCGTCTCAGCTCCCATCACGTTCTTCCTCGCAGACTCCTTCCACACAACCAGCTCATCAGCATCCCAAGCAGCCCAACACCCCGCCTGTCACTACCGTAAAGCCTGTGGGTGTGGCCGAGTCTCCCAAGCAACATCAACCTTCTGTCATCTCTGCAGGCAGACCTCAGGGTTCAAGTCAGTCCACACCACTGCCTGATGCAACACATGCACCCTTTGCAGCTCTGCTCAGGTCCAAGTACCCCAGCTTGTCCTTCCAGCCCCAAGAGGAGAGTGTCTATGTTTTTCACGCAGAGTCTCCCAGTGCAGTCTGGTGTCAACTGGTGGCCAATACTGAACTCCTCATGCAGCTGATGGATAACATTGCCATGACCTACGCACAAGTCAAGGACAAGTACAACCTCCCAATCCCCCCTCGTGTTGGTCAACCGTGCTGCCTCCAGTACAGGGAAGACGAGTCGTGGTGCCGAGGGCTTGTCATCGGTCTCCATGACAATAAACAGCCAGTGGAGGCAGAAGTGCTCTATGTGGACTACGGGAGTGTGGAGAGGGTGGCTGCGACTGAGCTGAAGGAACTGTTTCCCCAGTTCTTGGTTTTTTCCCGCCCAGGCCGTCTGTGTGAGGCTTCATGGGGTGTTCCCCACAGGGGGAGGATCACAGTGGTCTCCTAAAGCCATTGCCAGGTTAGTCCAGATGTCCGTGAGGAACGACAACCTCAGAGGCACTTGGGTGACTGGTGCGCCCAAAGATGGCTGCCAGCCTTCTGTCAGGTTGAGCATCCAGAGACTGGATATAGCAGATATTCTTGTGAAGGAAGGACTGGCAGAGTATCGGGATGGATCAAGCTGTCCAGCTGTGACACCAGTGGTGGAAAGTATTGCTGGTATGTACCCAGCATTACAGTTGAAGAAAGGACAGGTGGAAATGGTTGCTGTGTCTCACGTCACCTCCCTGTCCGACTTCTACTGTCAGCTGCTTGCCAATGAGGAGAAACTGGATATACTTACGGCTGAGCTTCAGGAGTTTGCTGAGTCTTGCAGCCCACAGGGACCGGTTGCTCTCAAGGTGAATGTGCCCGTGCTGGCCAAGTACTCTGTGGACGGGATGTGGTACCGGGCTCGTGTCCTTGCACATCCAGACAAGGACAGTTACACAGTGCTGTTTGTTGACTTTGGGAACGTGGATACAGCCAAGGAAGCCGACCTGATCATCGTGCCGCCATCTTTTCTTTCAGTTCCGGTGAGTGCTGTGAAGTGTTCTCTTGCTGGAAGCTTCGAGACGCTACCCTTAGCGGCTGAAAGGTTTGAAGAACTGTCGACAGTAGCAACGTTCCAGTGTACCGTGGTGGATGTGGGAGAGAGCTACAGCGTGGAGTTGCAGCACGATGGGGAGGACCTTCTCAAGCTGCTGGAGAAGGATGGTTGCATCAGGACCAAGAAGTCTACGCTTGTTGAACGGTCTGCGGAAAGCGCCAAGGGGAATGATGCGAAGAGCAGCCAGAAGCCTGTTCCACCAGGGGCAGCGGCTATCTCGCCGCAAAGCTATCCAGTACAGCAGCAGAAGAAAGTGCAGCAAAAGATGGAAGTGACCATCAGTCACGTGAATTCAGTGGGCGAGTTCTACTGTCAGTGTGTATCTGATGTCGGCACTGTGGACACCCTCACTCATGAGCTCCAGGAGTACGCAGACTCTTCCTGTCCTCAGAAAGTGGCATCTCCTATTCTAAACATGCCCGTGCTTGCAAAGTACTCTGTAGATGAAATGTGGTACCGGGCTTTAATTAGTGCCCACCAGGGTGTGGACCATTGCACAGTGTTTTTTGTTGACTTTGGGAACACAGATACAGTCTTAGTGGATGACCTCGTATGTGTTCCTGCTTCCTTCCTTAGTGTTCAGCCATATGCCTTCAAGTGTGCACTGGAAGGTTGCCATGACATTACTGATGGTGCCCAGACTCTATTTACTGAGCTGGCTGTATCAGAGACGTTCACTTGTACCATCAAGGGAATCGGTCTCAACGGAAGCTACACTGTTGAGTTGAAGACAGGCACGAAGGACCTATTGCACCAGCTGAAAGAAGCTGAATCTAGCAAAGCAAAAGTACCAGCTGCCATTGTGGACTCAATACCACAACAACAAGCATCAGTTGAATTGGTGAACAGCAGGACATCACAGAGCAGTGGAGGCTCACAGGCTGCCTCTCAGACCAAGGCAGGCCCAGAGGTTCAAGTATCACATCCCCTTCAAACTCCAGGGGTCATGTCCCCACCCTCTTTTCCTGTTAATCAGTGGTGTGAGGGTTCTGTGAGCTATCTCAAGTCACCTTCGTTATTTTATGTTCAGTTGGTTTCCAACATGTCCATGCTCACAAAGCTAGCCACGGCGCTCAATGAAGTGTCAAGCAAAAGTCTTCTTAACCCTCAACTAGGAAGTCTTTGTTGTGCCCGATTCACTGAAGACAAACTGTGGTATCGCGCTTGCATTACGTCTCTGTCAGGTGGCAAAGGCATAACTGTGTTGTACCTCGACTACGGCAATTCTGAAGTGCTGGAACTTTCGTCTCTGAGGATTCTTGGCCAGGACTTCATTGCCGTTCCACCATTATCAATCCCTTGCCAACTTGGCGATCTTGAAGTATCAGAACCACTACCCAAGCAGATGGTAGAAGAGTTTGCGGAACTGGTTGAAGACAAGGCACTCCAAGTGATGTTCCTTTCTTCATCTGCGTCCACTGACAGCCCTGTCCGCGTGAGGCTGTGCCTGGAGAAGGGCATCTCTGTGTCGGAGCATCTGAACGGAAAGTTTGGCACTCGGTCGTTGAATGTACCCTCTATTGTGAGTGTCGAGCCTCCTCTGGGCACACCCACCACATGCTTTGTGCCCTACATAGAAGACCTCAACACCTTCTACTGCCAACTGGCCTCCAATTGCGAGACTCTACAGCAGCTCGCCGACAAACTGCAGGATTTTTACACAGACCAGGCGAGGGGGAAACCCCTTGAGCGTGCGGCAGTGGGCAGCTTGTGTGTAGCCCTATTTGGTGACGACAGCTGCTGGTACAGGGCTAAGGTGACCCAGTTGGAGCCATTGACGGCCACTGTGTACTTTGTGGACTATGGAAACAGCACTGATGTGCGCACTGAGGAACTTAAGACCTTGGAGCCAGGCTTTGCAACTGTGCCAATTCAGGCGATTACTTGTTCCCTTCGAGGTGCAAAACCCACTGGTGGGGTGTGGTCGGAGGAAGAGGTTGCCAATTTTGATGCTGCAGTAATGAATGTTCCGGTCACTGTGACTTTTTCCAAGTCATCTGTGCAAGGCAACTACGAAGTTACGATTTCAGAATTTCCAAATTGGTCTCTCTCAGCCAAACCTCCAGCCCAACAACCTGTTCCTGCCATGCCAACAACAGTAAAACAGTTGACCTCACCTGTTAAGCTTTCTTCAGTGGACTTAGCCTCTGCAAAGCATTTGGCTGCTTCTGCACCTTCAAAGCAGTCTGTTGTGTCCACACCAAGGCAGTCATCAAAGCACCATCACCTGTTCCATCAGCTGTGCCATCAAAGCACCCAACTCCAGTTGGTCCATCACCTGTTCCATCAGCTGTGCCATCAAAGCACCCAACTCCAGTTGGTCCATCACCTGTTCCATCAGCTGTGCCATCAAAGCACCCAACTCCAGTTGGTTCATCACCTGTTCCATCAGCTGTGCCATCAAAGCACCCAACTCCAGTTGGTCCATCACCTGTTCCATCAGCTGTGCCATCAAAGCACCCAACTCCAGTTGGTCCATCACCTGTTCCATCAGCTGTGCCATCAAAGCACCCATCTCCAGTTGGTTCATCACCTGTTCCATCAGCTGTGCCATCAAAGCACCCAACTCCAGTTGGTCCATCACCTGTTCCATCAGCTGTGCCATCAAAGCACCCAACTCCAGTTGGTCCATCACCTGTTCCATCAGCTGTGCCATCAAAGCACCCAACTCCAGTTGGTCCATCACCTGTTCCATCAGCTGTGCCATCAAAGCACCCAACTCCAGTTGGACCATCACCTGTTCCGACTTCCACAACTTCAAAGCAGTCAGTGACGCCGGCAGGGCAATCGCCCGCCGCCCCTTCCACGCCTCTGAAGCATTCGGCCACCCCTCCAATCCAGCTGGGAAGCTCAGCAAAGCAGTCACTACCACCAGTCAGTCCAACACCATTGAAGATTCCAACCCCAGGGGAGATAGCCAGAGGCAGCAAGCACAAAGTAATGGTAGTCACCTTTCACTCACCTGACGACTTCTACTGCACTGCTATGAGTTCGACGGCCCTTCTGGGCCCACTGATGGAAGAGATAAACCACCTCTATGCTCCCAATGTCCAGTCGCTTTCCACCGCAAAGGGTCTGGAACCGGGGATGACTGTGCTGGCTCAGTTCACAGATGACAATGTCTGGTATCGTGCCAAGATCGTGAATGTGGACCCAACCAAAGACACAGTCCAGGTTTGGTATATTGACTACGGCAACAAGGAAGGGATCCCAGCAAGCAGGCTGAAGCTGATGGACCAGAGGTTCATGTCACTGGAACCGCAGTGTGTCAAGTGCCAACTGCACAATCCAAAGGGGCACAAGTGGTCCGACAGCATGTCGAGCGACCTGTTCCATCTCATCACCGAGAAAGGGGTGCTGACGGCAGAGTTTGTACTGAAGAAAGGTGAAGTATGGGAGGTGAACCTGTTTGACGGCGAGGCCAATATCTTGCAGGCATTTGTTCCGATTTCTTCATCAGAACAAGCATCCCTGCCTACTGCTGTGACTGTCCCCTCCTCCACTCCCCCATCCTACACTGCCCCATCTTCCACTGCCCATCTTCACTTGCCTTCAGCAGTTGCCCTTGTGGCCACCAGTGCTCCTCTCCAGACCTCACCACTTCCTGTGAAGCACCAGGTCCCCAGTCCAAAGCTTGTTGCGGGATCGATTCACTCAGTGTACCTCACAGCAGTGATTTCACCAGCTGAGTTCTGGTGTCAGTCAGTGAACTCGGACCAATTTGATGCATTGGTTGTAGCCATCTCTGAATACTGCAGCAGCGACCATCCGGTTCCCAGGCTGGACTTGGTCGTTGGGGACTACTGTCTGGCGTACGATGTGACCAATGAGGAGTGGTGCCGGGCCAAGGTAGTGTCAGTGGACGCTTCGAGAAGCTCCGCCTCTGTTCTCATGGTGGACTACGGGAACACCCAGGAAGTGGGAGTGGCCGAGGCGCTCGCACTGTCCCAGGAGTTTGCCCTCCAACCCGCTCAAGCATTCCGCTGTCGCCTTGACCACAGCAAGACCTCCCAACAGGAAATGGACTGGTTCCAAGCCTTGGATCTCGAACAGGAGTACTGTGTCAAGATTGTTTCCATTGAGGGAGATGGTTATGTGGTTGACCTTAGAGACCACCAGTGTACAAGAATTACCACCAAGCGCACGTCAGAAGCCCGTACCGAGGCACCTCCCCCCAGTGTGATCAGTTACAAGCGACTCCAGTACGACATGGGGACCCGGCTGGATGTGCTTGTGAGCCATGTGGAGTCACCAAGCAGCTTCTTCTGTCAGCCGTTGGAGTTGGCCGAGGATCTGGATGCCATCATGATGGATCTGAAGGCGGCCATGGAAGGGGAATCCCCACTGGGCCTGGGGAAGGAAGGTGTGGTCAGCAGTCGGGCCTGTGCAGCGACATACAGTGATGATGGGGAATGGTACAGAGCCAGAGTGGAGCAGGTCATGGATGGGGACCAGGTTCTGGTGGACTTTGTGGACTACGGTAATTCTGAGCTCACCTCATTGGACAGTGTCGCAGTACTGCCGGCTCAGTTTCTGTCTGTCCCGGTTCAGGCCATGGAGTGTTCCATTTTGGAACCGTCTGGTGACCACTTGATGTGGACTGACGACCAGTTGGACAGATTTGCGTCGCTTGTTCAGGACCCAGAGCATGTCACTCTGCATCTCTTGAAGGCATCCAAAGATGGAAGGGTGACCCATGTGAAGGTGTTTAATGGCAATCAGGAAATAGACTTCTCTGAATTTTTCAACCTGACCAAGTTGAGTCAGAAGGTTACAGAGATGGAGGCTGAAAAGCTACCCTCTGGTGAGGTGCGGAGTCAGTCAAGCGTACCTCTACCATCATCTATGAACATCGTCAGGTCAAAGTCTCCAAGTACAGAGGGAGAGACAGAATCTGAAGGAGCGGAAGGGGAGCCTCTAATTAAAGCACCCTACCAGCTCAACCTTGTTGTCAAGGAAACAACAGAAGCAAGGGTAGTTTTCATTTGCAATCCAAACTTGATCTACATCCAGCGGGTTGACTGTGAAGATGAACTCGCTGCCCTTAGCTCCGAAGTGGAAGAGTATTGTGCCAACTTCGCTAAGGTCCAGTACCAGAAGACCTTTACTCCAGGGGACTTTGTCCTCGCATGTTACGCTGTGGACTCTATGTGGTACCGCGCCAAGGTCCAGAAGGTGCTCTCCGACACGTGCATGGAGGTGTTCTTCATCGACTATGGCAACACGGAGCAGATCTCCCCCGTTGACATGGTGATGTGTCCCGAGAACTTCCTGGAGCTTCCCGTGCAAGCCATTCCCTGCTCTCTGGCCTTCGTTCCAAACAGGGACTCTTGGCCTGCAGACTACAAGACCTTGCTGTCCAATCTGGTTGACGGGAGGATCCTCAAGATGACGGTGGAAGTGCCCTCCAGTCAGGGAATGATCCCTTCAGTGTCGCTAGTGGGGCTAGAGGAGACTGGAAGTGAGGACATCTCCAACGTTGTGTTGCACCAGCTTCAGATGGAGTGTGACACCAATGCCGGCACCAGAGCAGCAATTGAGGACCACTCCTCCTGTAGCAACTGAGGACGTTAACCCTTCCGCAGCAACTGATGTGAGCCCCCCTGCGACTGCAGAAGAAAGCTGATCCTGCTCCACCTACTATATCTGTACCCCAGGCGTTGACCATTGGGCAGCAATATACGGTCAAAGTCAGCAAACTTAGTTCTCTCGATTGTTTTTCTTGCACCGTTGATGACCCAGTTTTCAGCAAGGTGGCAGCGCTGTCTGTCCGAGCTCTACAGTGAGACAGGAGGGTACAGTCTGACCACACCTCCACAGGAAGGGGACTATGTGTGTGCACGTCTATTGAGGATGGACGGTGGTACAGGGCTGAGGTGGAGAGGATTGAATCTGAGGGTTTGTACGCTGTATGGTACGTGGATTATGGCATTGGAGAGAGCTTGCCCGTCTCTGTACTTAGGATGTTGGACCAGAAGCTCCTTGGCCTACCCTGTTGTAGAGTGGACTGCTTCTTGTCTGGTGTTGATGACAGTGTGCTGGAGCGTGCTGAGGCCAACATGGACGACGTCTGCAAACTGATTGGAGAGGAGAGTGTGATCATTGTGGCGGACATTGTCGATGACAACGGAGTTTATGGTGTAACCATGACAACACCTTCCGGGGTTGTAGTAAACTCGGCTATAGGATTCGTCCAAACTGATGCATCAGGAACAGTTGAAGAAGAGGAATTGGATGTTGGAGCAGAGCAGCAACCTGTCACCATGGCGCAAGAGAGCGTAGCAGCCATTCCACTGAAGCAGACACTCGAGTCCCAGAAGACCAGGTCCATTTGTCTGATAGCATGATAGTAGTTGACCTTTCTGAATCACCAGAGGAGTTTGTACTTGTTGAAAGAGGAGTCGATGGAGAGGACTCTCTTGTTCAGAACGAAACTCCAATCTGCCGGGGGAACGGAGCCAAATCAACCCCTGACAGCAATAACCGAAGTCGGTGATGCATCAGAGCATGTGACTTTGCAACCAGATGAAGGTGTGTGTGAAGGTCGAGGTGCTGCGGCAACAAATATCACTGCTACGCGTACCCCTGTCAGGCTTGTGTCTGCCAACAGTTTGGAAGTTTTTGTGTGTATCCCTTTGACCGAACCCAGCGGCAAGGCTTCACCTGATGAGATCAGATGTGCATTCCCTCTGCTGACTGAAAGGGACTTGGATCCGGACTTTCCTCCCTCCAAAGAGCCATGGGAACTGTCCTGGCCCTCGTCTGCGGAACAGCACTTCTTCGAAATTGTAAAAGATAAAGAGCAGTTTGAACTGGAAGTGATTGGCCCAGCTGAAGAAGATGGATGTGTTCTTGTCAAGCTGGTGTGGAACTCGGAGCTGGATGTGCGTGATGCTATTGTTGCCAAGATACGAGATCGAGGGCAAAGTTCGCTTCAGAGTCTGGAGTTTGAAAATATTGTTGAGGATATGATTGAAGGAGAAGGTGTGGATTATTTGGAAGGTATCATCGATGAAGACACCGCTCTTGAGGAAGAGAGCATTGGACAAGATGGAGGGGATCATAGTCCCACTGATGGAGGTGGGGATTATATGGAAGGCACTGCCGACACTGTTGGAGCAACCCACGAACAGGGAGAAGATAAAAGTGAAGTTGTGGTCACACAAGAATGCGATCTTGAGAAAGGCACCACTGATGAAGGTGGGCATCATATGGACTTGATTTTTACTCAGGAAAATGCTCAGGATGATGATGTTGATAAGAAAAAGAGAATGATTGCATAGCGGCTGGTGAAGGGACAGTTGAAGAGTCCAACACAGATGTTGCATCTCCTTGCAAAGAGAAGGATGTAGCTGCTGGTGAAGGGACAGTTGAAGAGTCCAACACAGATGTTGCATCTCCTTGCAAAGAGAAGGATGTAGCTGCTGGTGAAGGGACAGTTGAAGAGTCCAACACAGATGTTGCATCTCCTTGCAAAGAGAAGGATGTATCTGCTGGTGAAGGGATAGGGACTTGCCAGGAACCCCCGGGTATTGCTGACACCACTGAACACAAAGGTAAGCTGTGGGATAAAGTGGTTCTGTCCGGCTATTGCAGTGCATTGAGACTCAAGAGGGAATTGAATGTCATTTTAATGGACTGGTTGGAGTTCTTATTGTGTTGCTGATCTTAGTAGTACGTACATGTAACCTTTAATGCTCTAATGAGTAGGTTTTTATACATCAATTGTACTACTTCAACATTTTAACTTAGATATAGCCAGCTTATCAAGCATCACTTAACAAGCAGATGGTACAGTAATCCTGAGTGCTTAAATGAAGATGTCAATTTTGTAAATGGTGAAACACATATATTCATATGGTGTATCTTCATATCATACACAACACACACACACACACACACAAAAAACACACACACACACACACACACACACACACAGGAGATGCAGGGGTTGTAACCAGTGAGACAGCCAGTATTCCACCACAGATATGAAGACTTCTTTTTTTTTTAACTAGTTTATGTTGGTCCTATATGTGTTTTTCTGATCGAGTGACCATTTTAACTCCATCTTGATCTTGTGTGTAGTTGCATATTCACAAAGCATTTATTATGACATTTCATATATAACCAGATAAAGAAGTTTGATCAGTGAATTGCTTGGAATGTTATTAAATCTGAGCAAATATGTAGAGCACAAGTTCCCTGGGACTCAGCGTGAACCAGAGGAGGCAGACATGTTTGTGATCCACCTGTTGTCTTCGAGGAGCTGCAAGAGGCATCCCATCAAAGGGGCGTGTCGTAGAGTATTCAAGGAACCAATCATTATCAGTTTGTGTTCTGCTCTGGTCAGGGCAACATTGATCCTTCTCCAGTCTGGAATAAGGGCTCCAACCTTTGAGAAAGACAGAAGGAACAATAGCACTTGTTGAGTGTCACACCACTTAGTACCAAGCTCCCACATTCTTGTATCATTACTACAGTAATTTTCCTTATAATCTCCATGTAAACCCTCCAATGGTCTCAGATGCTCCTTACATTGCCTCTTCCATTGCTTCTCACAAAGGACACAATGACGCACGACTTGTCCCTCCCTTGGTACTTGTCTACAGTATTGACCTCAATGTCCCTGAGGGCCTGTGAGAGGACCCACATGGGACAATCAGTATGGTGATAACAACCAAACCCAATCTCACTGAGTTTGCAGTCAATAGTTTTCTGATGATGTTCTGCTGGTACCTGTATGGGGTAATAACACCCAGCCTGTCTGCACCTAAACCAGCCTGAACCAGTGAGAGAATCAAAACTCATCTTTGTGAAATGCTGTATGATCATTGAGGTCTAATGGCCTATGGGTCTAAAACTATAGAGGTCTAGTGACCTATGGACGCATGTGTCCTCGCTATACATTTAAGCAAACATCCTGTATATTAATTATCTTACTTATTGTGTTCCCATCTAAAATAAATAATTACGCTGGTTTACCTTCACGAGGGATGTTGCAATGGTTTCCACAGTCCTGGCTTCATACATGTTGCACAACATGTGATCTCCAGTGCACTCCTCCTCAGACCCACACTTGAGAGGGAAAGACCAGCGAGTATCCAAAGTGGGCAGACATTAGGAAGCAAATGGATTGGTGAGCGACAGATGCAAAGGGAACACCTCCAGAGGGTCGTTACTGGCCCGAGTGGTCTATGAGCCCTTAAGGACTAGTGCAACTCACTTGGTCTGTGTTGAGGAAGACCACAGGCCAAGATGGACAGATGGATGCATAAAGCCACGTCCCCTCGATGGCAAACTGCTCCCAATATGGTAGCGCTAATTGAGCATCTGCCACATCAAGACTGCCGCACATGAGACGATGATTGTAGACCAGAGTGTTGGCTAAAAGCATAATATCCCTGTGTCATGTGTGTGCATGTGTATGTGTGGATTGTGTGTGTGGATTGTGTGTGTGGATTGTGTGTGTGTGCATGTGTATGTGTGCATGTGTATGTGTGCATGTGTATGTGTGCATGTGTATGTGTGCATGTGTATGTGTGCATGTGTATGTGTGCATGTGTATGTGTGCATGTGTATGTGTGCATGTGTATGTGTGTGCATGTGTATGTGTGGATTGTGTATGTGTGCATGTGTATGTGTGCATGTGTATGTGTGGATTGTGTGTGTAGCAATGAGTCCAGTAATAGCAACATATGCACATACACACACATGCACACACATACACACACATGCACACACATGCACACACACACACACACACACACACACACACACACACACACATGCACACATACACACACATACACACACATACACACACCTGTTCATCCTATATTGATGAACCAGGTACACTAGTGCTTCTGGATGATGTTCGGACAGTCGTTTGAAAAGACTCACCCCCAGACCACCGTCTCTATGGAGGCATGGAGAGGGCTGACGTAATGTGGCCAGACGCCTCCTCCTCACTCCATACCTTGCCTGTACGCTCTGTACGAGTGGTGGAAGCTGGTAGTGGTCTCCCACCAGAATAAAGACTTTGGAGTGGAACAGAGGCCCCAGACTGGCCAGCAGGGTGATCTGAGAGGCTTCGTCAACAATGCAGTAATCAAACAGTCTCTTTGAAAAGACAGTGTGGTTTGTGCCAAGACAGGTTGTGGCCACTACAGCCTGAAGAGCATATAACGTGTGTGTATGTGTGTGTGTGTGTGTGTGTGTGTGCGTGTGTGTGTGGATTGAGACAACTTTGTGCATCATGCTCACACACATGGAAACATATGCATACTTTGTGATGCCATTGTGCGTGAGCAATGCTATGCACATACATACATACATACATACATACATACATACATACATACATACATACATACATACATACATACATACATACATACATATGTACATACATCACGCATACACACATACACAATGTACATTCACATGCATGCACACATGCACACACACACATATACATTTGACTGATAGAATTCTTCAAGCTTCTCCACAGTTGTGATCCCATGGGTGAGCTCAGTGACGGTGTGAGGATGGAGTTGAGGGTGCACGTGTGAGACGGATCCCAGACGTAGGAAGTCCACACCCATCTTGGGTTCAAAGGTCACCTCAGGATCACCAGAGACGGCCACAAAATGCCTCACAGACTTACCTGCTTCAGTTTAATGAGGATGTTGTCCACAGCCAGGTGGGTGTAGCCGGTGATCAGGACCGAGCGACCCTGGGCAGCCAGCACCTGCACCAAGCAGGATATGGTGGTGGTCTTGCCCGTACCTGGCATGCCAAGGATGAGGGCATAGTCCTTGGCCGAGACTGCCTGGGGAGGAGGAGAGGGGGGTGAATAGGGAAAGGGTGCTGATGAGGAAGCGAAGGTGGCTGTAAACTGACCTTCAAGATTGCGGTCTTCTGGTCAAAGTTGAGAGAGGTCCATAGCTTACGAAGGTTGCCTAGGGATACGTCACCTTTGTCCCACGAAGATGAGGGTATAGGGGTGTGAAGGTCACATGTAGGTGTGAAGGTATGGGTGTGATGGTGTAGGTGTGAAGGTGTGGGTGTGATGGTGTAGGGTTAGGGTATAGTTAGGGTATAGGTGTGATGGTGTAGGGTTAGGGCGGGTTAGGGTATAGGGGTGTGAAGGTGATGGTATAGGGGGTGGCGTGGGTGTGTGTACACTCACACCTTCACTCGCACAGTGAGGAAAGAGGGAGTTAAATCCATCATCGTGGAAAATCTTTTCTGAGGCAAATCTTGGAGGGACGAGATCAATTATTAACCTTCTCAGAAGATGCTCCCTAAAGCAGAAGAAGCATGTGACTAGCATGTGACAATCAAAGTACACAATGGACACAACCATAGCATCCCATCAGTATGTATAGGACATGTGTTATTAATTCATTATTAACTTGGGACAGCAGGCAAGTCATTACAGTTTGCTGCCATACCTCTCTGAATCTGCAGCAAAGAGGCGGCCAAGATTGGTCAACAACCCACCAATAGAATGCCTTCCCTCAACGTCCAGTCTGCACACTGTACCAGGCTCCACAGGTCTAGAAACAGACCAGTCCTGATGGAAGGTTCTACTACACTAGCACGTACACCACAAACCTGTCGATAGTCACTTCCACCTGATTGGCTGTTATTGTCTTCATGTAACCCATGGCAATGGCCCAGCCCCCGCCCATCTTGAAGGCTTACAACAATCCTCTCATTAGGGGAAATCGACACTTCTCCAATGGCCCCATCTCTGCCAAGAGACATTTCGTCATCCTGGTTTGGTAATTAGTATTTATCTGGTCACCTGTGCTTCCTAGAGAAGCTCTGATACCACCACCTGTCCTTCCCTCCTTCAGCCCTCTCAGCAATCAGATTGGTCAGGACACACTCCTACTGAAAATGAGTTCAGGTATAACCCCTGCACATAGGTGCCACCAGTGCAGTGCCGGAGAGGGCAGACACAGAACGAAGACACACAGAGCAGACACACCGGCAACACAGAACGAAGACACACAGAGCAGACAAACCGGCAAACACAGAACGAAGACACACAGAGCAGACAAACCGGCAAACACAGAGCAAAAACACAGAACACACACACACAGCACACACACAAACACACACACACACACAAACACACACACACAAACCACACACACACACACACCACACACACACACACACACACACACACACACACACACCACACACACACACACACACACACACACACACACACACACACACACACACACACGCCTTTGCTAACCTTTCCTGAGTGATGGACGCCCAAGGCTGCTTACTTCCCTTCTCTGCAGCGTGCCTCTGCTCACCCTGAGCCAGCCCAAGCCAGTGCTCGAAGAAACGGAGGTGGGAGGGGCTAAGGTGAGAGACTGACTTGTCAAACACATCTCCAAGCCCACTGGTCTCTGAAGTACCGCGCTCCACTGAGCTGGAACGATGGAAAGAAGACCACAACATGTCACACATACACATACACATACACATACACATACACATACACACATACGGAGTACTGTATGACAGCTATTTATTGAAAGAAAAATTCTGAAAGTTAACAGTAGTTAACAGTAGTAATTTGTATTTGGTTTAAAATTTTGCAAGATAAATGTTCCAAATGCATGCCGAGTGTCCATCTATGTGTTAAATTCACCATGGCAGGTAAAATTAGGGGAGGGGGGGTGTGTGGTTAAGTTTCACTAAGTGCAGGCATCTTTTTTGAATAGTCAAAAAAGTTATCCTTTCAAAAAATAGGTACTTCAGGTACCCTCCAATGCCTGATCAAGCCTCCTCCTCCTCCAATGGTTGATAGCCCCTCCCCCTCCTATGTCTAATCAAGCCCCTCCCCCTCCAATGCCTAATCAAAACCCCTCCTCCAATGCCTGATCAAGCCCCTCCCCCTCCAATGCCTAATCAAGCCCCTCCTCCAATGCCTGATCAAGCCCCTCCCCCTCCAATGCCTAATCAAAACCCCTCCTCCAATGCCTGATCAAGCCCCTCCCCCTCCAATGCCTAATCAAAACCCCTCCTCCAATGCCTGATCAAGCCCCTCCCCCTCAATTCCTGACCAAGCCCCTCACCTGTGATAGAGTGTGCAAAGTTGAAGGTAAGGACAGCTATGACAGACATGCCTGTCTTTGAGCATGCCCGGTAAGGACACCTGCCTCTCCTGGTTGTCAAGGTAACGAGCAACATTGTTCCTCTGCAACAGCAAACCTGTTTGGAGCAAAGGAGAAGACAGCTGCTCACACCTGTGGTCTTAAAAGCTGACATGCATATTGTGATGTGCATATGTGTATGTACCGTTAAGTACCAGATATACACCCGCCCCCAACAAAAAAAGGCTCATGTTTAAACGTCCGTATCTTTGTAATCGTGAAAGGTTCCGCATATCTTTTTTCATAATTATGTACGGGTACCATTTTTGTTTCTGAAATGCTGAATAAGTTTGAGGAGACATTTGTGGTTACGGAGATGCGCACACTTAGACATGAGCCTTTTTTTTTTGTGTGTTGTGGGTGGAGGGGGGGCGGGGCATATTTACTTTAAGGTAGGTGTATCGTGTCTGACGTGAGGGCATGAGTGACTGTGCTGATAAAAGTTTAAACAAAGGTCTGAGGTACACTCCCCACATCACATAGACCCCACACACACACAACACACATCACACACCACACACATCAACACACACCACACACACAACCTCTCATCTCATGGGGAAGCACAGGTATCCCTTGCATGTGGCCTGTCTTCACACCCTCCTGTGATTGACATGCTTTGATGTAGAAGAGCAGGCCGCTGGGCACCGGGCAGCCATGGCGATCTCCCAACATCAGCGAGTACAGCATCACCTGAGCTCTGTGTTCCACACTCCCTCGCGAGTTATACATCTTCCCGGTCTTCAACTCCAGCGGGACACGTTTGGTCGCTGACCGGGTCCCATTCCGATGATCCTGGGTGAACGAGAATGTGTTTGTGAGTGCACAGCACTGGGACCTGCACGGCTGTGCCACGCCCACCTTTAACGTCACCGTAACGTCCACTTTTCCTTTCAAGCCGTACCTGAAATGTGTGCTGTGTTATCAGAAGCTTGTGGCCACACCTCCAGAGTACCTTGGCGACCAGATGCTCTCTTCAATGTCCACAACTTCAGAGACACATACACACAATTTCTCGTCTCTTTGAGGAGAATGGTCGTCTTACAACCACAACACACACACACACACACACACACAGCCTACCCATTAAAAGGGATTTCACCTCTTCTTGCAAGAGGACTGTCATGCAAAAAACGGTCACACCAGTCAACAATGCTGGGAACACACTCTAAGAGCTTCTCGGCAAAAGTTGTTTCAGACACATCCAGAGAATAGCTGCATAATGTAATGAATCTCCAATAAAAGCACACCACACTGCTCACTCTCAAAACACCATGGGTCTATACTATACACAGCCCTCACAATTGGTCCAATGATTCCAATTGGTGCACCACTTGGTCCACCTGGTGGCTAACCACATCAGCTGTCACCTTCACACCAGAGCGAGCAACCACCAATGTCTGTAATGATGTGTGTGTATGTGTGTATATGTGTGTGTATGTGTGTATATGTGTGTGTATGTGTGTATATGTGTATGTATGTGTGTATATGTGTATGTATGTGCATGTGTGTGTGTGTGTGTGTGTGTGTATTTTGTTAGCTACAGTGCCCATAGAGCAGGGTACACATACAGTACATACATTCATAATGCATGCATACAAACAAACACACACATGTGTATACACACATACATGTACACACACATACACACACATACACACACGTGTACACACACACATACACACACTTGTGTACACACACACACACACGTGTACACACACATACATACACTTGTGTACACACACACACACACACACACGCACACACACACACGCACACACACACACACCACACACACACACCACACACACACACACACACACACATGCACATGTACCTGTTGGAACACTTTATGAAGCAGTGTACCCAATGTCATAGCTTCAGTGGGACCAGAGCCGGCACCTTTGAACAATTCGCTAAGCACTGCCCTGAGTTAGGGAGGAGTTAGAGGTCTGAGGAGAAAGCAAGGCAGGACCTACTTCCTGAGGCATCCTGTGCTGGTAGCAATGGTGGTCCCACTGACCAGAAGGTCTGGATTGACAATCACACTGGAGCTGCTGTGATTGTCTACGATATAGCATCCTGTCTGTGGGTCCAGTTCTGAGTTGACTTGAACAATGTCCCCTGGAAGGATGACCATTCGCACCCTGAACTCCACAGTCAGGTGGATGAAGAGAGGGAAGGGAGAGGGGAGGAGAGGGAAGGGAGAGGGGAAAGAGAGGGAGGGAGAGGGGAGGAGAGGGAAGGGAGAGGGGAAGAGAGGGAAGGGAGAGGGGAGGAGAGGGAAGGGAGAGGGGAGGAGAGGGAAGGGAGAGGGGAGGAGAGGGAAGGGAGAGGGGAGGAGAGGGAAGGGAGAGGGGAGGAGAGGGGAGGGAAGGGAGAGGGGAGGAGAGGGAAGGGAGAGGGAAGGAGAGGGAAGGGAGAGGGGAGGAGAGAGGAGGAGAGGGAAGGGAGAGGGAAGGAGAGGGAAGGAGAGGGGAGGAGAGGAGGAGAGGGGAGGAAAGGGGAGGAGAGGGGAGGAGAGGGGAGGAGAGGGGAGGAGAGGAACGGGAGGGAAGGGAGAGAGGGAGGAGAGTGATGGGAGAGGGGAGGAGAGGGAAGGCACAGAGATGTGGTATGAAAGGGTCAAAAGTGTAAAATGTTCATAAATGTATCAGAACAAGGTCACAGGCACACACACGGACAAACACACAGACACACACACACACACACACACACACCAGCAATCTCTTAGGTAGCAGAATCTCTCTTCATTTCCTTCCTTCTTGATCAATCGTAGCATGATCTCTGGTTTATTTCTTTTTGAAAGAAAGAACAAAAAAATCCCAACATAATTTCATAGTACCAAACTATATATCTCCTTCCCCCACCCTCCTCCTCCCCTTGCCTTACCACCCCCCTCCCCTCAAAAGTATAACCCCGCCGCTCACCTTAGTTCCAAGTCAGGATATTCTTGCATAACACTCTCCAAAACCAGGTACCTGTTTAGACCATGTTCCTGCACATGACTTGCTTCTAGATTACATGATGCTCCAAAACCATCCAGAGAGCTGCTAAGAATTTCGTCGAGCAGGGCAGACTGATCGTGGCTGTTCAGAGGGAGTGGGGATGAGAGATGTATCCTTCTCTCACATATACACAACACATACACAACACATATACATACACAACACATACACAACACACACACACACACAACACATACACAACACACACACATACACAACACACACACACATACACACACAACACACACACACATACACAACACACACACATAACACATACATATACACACACATACACAACACACACACACACATACACAACACATACACAACACGCACACATACATACACATGTGAGTGCGTAGGATGTACCTGTCAATAATATCCATGGCTAAAGCGAAATCCGATGACACACTCTGCAGTATTAGAACAGGTTACAATGTGTGAGCACATCTTGCATGACAAGTACACACCCCTAGCCCCACCCCCTCCTCCCCAGTCAACCCATAGTGCTAACAATGATTCAAATGGTCACTAGCTCCTCCCTGCTCAAATATTCTGCTTTCAATTTCAATGTGCAATTCCTTACAAGCTTGTCGCCTACTTTTTGCACATGCACTTTATTGTTACCATCACTCAGGGAGGCTGGGCAGTCACGTGACTCAGATGTAATGTCACATGATAATAACACCAGGTCACATGCCTCGTTCTGCTTCTCATGTGATGCTGGTTTATTCAAATCCTCCCCCTTGTGGTCAGACGCAGCTGCTTCAGGAAACACAAGAACCTTTCGTGACTTTGGACCACCCATCTGGTCCCCAGACATGTCTGCCTGGTCCCCAGACCTGAAAGCTTGCCCATCTCTTTTTGAAACTTCCACAGGACGTGGGGAAGGGGAGAACAGAGGAATGCTGACATTGGAGCCCACTGTATCACAAATGTCTTGACAGAGGAGCTTTCTAAATGGCAGAGGTGTGCATCTTGGAGAGAATGATGGTGCCATTGGAAGGCTACTGGGAGTGTCTGGTACAGCAGCTGCACTGCTTTTTAATGAGATGGGATAAGAGGAGGGGCACATGACAGGATAACAACACACACACGTACACACCAGTACATGCAACAAAGGTGTCTCACACATCATAAGCACAAACACAACACTCATACACATATTCAACCACACCTGGCATCCTTTAACCCTCTCAGAGGGGACATGACGCTCAGCTGCTTGCTTCTCTTTTTTTCAGACTCCTCCCACACTTCCAGGTCGTCCAGCGAGAGGGGAGGTGGCCTGACATCCAGCGTGCAGCTGTAACCCTTCAGTAGCTGGCGGTCCTCCTCAGAATCATCCTGGGGAGGAGGCACAGCTTCTTGTGCACTTGAGGTCAGGGTGCTATGGAAGTCAGGGTACAATGGAAGCAGATTTAAGATGTAGCTAGAACGCACACAAGCATACACTCAATCTCTTCCCATTACATGCTCTCTCCATATAATGCCTCCCATTTCCACTCCAATTGCTGCACACATTGCGTGGTTTGCTGGAGTTATGCTAGTGGGGTAGGCACTGAGCAATAGAACTGTGTGCACCAGTCAATGATCTGTCCCTCGTGCCCAGCCCCACCCGATGTCCTAACTCATCTGTGCCTAATCTCCTTAACCTGATGATGTCATGCCTCGTGCCCATCCCATGCAATGTCTCAAAACTAAACATTTGCAGTGCCCGGTGCCCAGACTCACTCAATGTACGATGAGGATGCTACACTGCTTGAAAAGGTGAATTGCTTCTTTTTCTTCAAGCTTAGAGACTTCCGTGGTTTGTAGGTGGTACCTTGACAATATGGTAATGACCTCACACACTTTGTAAGGGGACACACCCACAAGGGCACCTTTCTCCTCCAGAGCTGGTCTATTCTTGGCTGTCTTGTTCTTAGAGGTAACTGACTCATCTTTAATGCTCTCAATAGGAAGTACATTTTCTTCACCACCTAACTGATTAATGAATTTCAAACGCGCATTTCCCATATATACCAGCATGCACACCTCTCCCTACCTTCTTCATGTATACCAGCATGCACACCTCTCCCTACCTTCTTCATGTATACCAGCATGCACACCTCTCCCTACCCTCTTCATGTATACCAGCATGCACACCCCTCCCTACCTTCTTCATGTATACCAGCATGCACACCTCTCCCTACCTTCTTCATGTATACCAGCATGCACACCTCTCCCTACCCTCTTCATGTATACCAGCATGCACACCTCTCCCTACCTTCTTCATGTATACCAGCATGCACACCTCTCCCTACCTTCTTCATGTATACCAGCATGCACACCTCTCCCTACCTTCTTCATGTATACCAGCATGCACACCTCTCCCTACCCTCTTCATGTATACCAGCATGCACACCCCTCCCTACCTTCTTCATGTATACCAGCATGCACACCTCTCCCTACCCTCTTCATGTATACCAGCATGCACACCTCTCCCTACCTTCTTCATGTATACCAGCATGCACACCTCTCCCTACCCTCTTCATGTATACCAGCATGCACACCTCTCCCTACCTTCTTCATGTATACCAGCATGCACACCTCTCCCTACCTTCTTCATGTATACCAGCATGCACACCTCTCCCTACCTTCTTCATGTATACCAGCATGCACACCTCTCCCTACCTTCTTCATGTATACCAGCATGCACACCTCTCCCTACCTTCTTCATGTATACCAGCATGCACACCTCTCCCTACCCTCTTCATGTATACCAGCATGCACACCTCTCCCTACCTTCTTCATGTATACCAGCATGCACACCCCTCCCTACCTTCTTCATGTATACCAGCATGCACACCTCTCCCTACCCTCTTCATGTATACCAGCATGCACACCTCTCCCTACCTTCTTCATGTATACCAGCATGCACACCCCTCCCTACCTTCTTCATGAAATGGGTTAATGTTGTCTGGACAGGAACAGACTAGTACACATACGTTTCAGATGACACATAAAAAGTGAGAACACATTTATTATAACATCGCCTTCTTTAATCATGCATTATTTATTCATTCGTCACTGTGCGGGAGAGTACCTTCCCTCCAAAGAAACGGTTCAGAGTCGGTTGCCAGGACTTGTTCGCCTGTATAACGTAGATGAAAATGCAATATTATTTTTTTAAATTTGCTTTTACTTGTTGGCATTTGTGTCTTCTGGCTGATTTCGATGATAGACTAGAACTGTTCATCTTCCCGCCAGGTCGACTCGTTCCCACTATTAAAATAGTTACCATTAACTAATCTACATTAATTAACGGCTGCCATGGTCACCGCGGCTAAAGGCGAACGTAGTCTCAGCTTGCACACTCCCAACACTTGTCGTGTTCTAATCGAATGTGGTTGCACGGCGACGAGCAACAAGAGTCAAGCTCCGAAGTGCAGACATCGGTTCCTCTATGGAGAAACACCCACGACAAAGTTTCTAAGAGCCTAATGACATCGGCAGAGGTGGAGCCAGAAGGAGCAGGGAGTGGAGGGAGCGAGCTGGCGCAACCTAAAGCTAAAAACTACTGCAAAGTACGGATTATTAACGCCGGCCGGCGGAAATTTGCCTGTTGCGCCTCTTTGATTACTTTAATTCTTGAAAACTAGGTTATAAGCCTTCAGATCCCTCTGCCAAGCAATGATCGCGCAGTGACTGAGAAAACCTCGTTGCCGAGAGAGGCGCCAAAATATTCCCAATCACCAGCTAGGACCGCTACCGCCCGTTTGAATATTAGTAAGCAATGTTCTATATGAGCAAGTGTATGGAGATGGTGGTATCTGTAGATGGTTAGCAATTGCTGCTGCATATTTTATGTGAAATTGAGTTATGTCAATACGTTTTAACCTGTTTCCAGAGCAGCTGCAATTCCTCTTATTTGGTGAAGAGCAGAAGGCAAATGTAAGCTGCCCAACCAAGTTACCAATGGAACCACTTTTGAAGTAGGTGTCATGTGAAATTGCACATTAAATTGCATACTCCTGCATGGAGTGATGTTGATAGGACTATGGTTACTAGCTCCTCTCTTGCTATTGTACACAAATGTGCACACACACACACACACATGCACACACATATGCACAACCTATGATAGACCTGCACTCCACCTATCGTACAAAGAGCTAGCAGCTGCCTTTGGTCGTGTGCGGCCACCATGGGAACTGAGGGGGCCACACCCCAGTGTGCAGTACCCAAATCTATGTCTTCTCTCCAGAAAAGCAGTGTCTTGTCCAAATACAAACGGCCAAACCTTTCGATACACACAAGGAAAAAGCAACAAGGCTGAAACAATGCATGCAGCAGCTGAATTGATGCCATTGCCTGTCTTATCTCCTGTGAGGTTTAATAATGGTGGTGCCACATCTGGATCTCAGCTGGAGCTAACGTCTTCCTCTATTGTTGTCAAAGGAGATTCAAAGTTAGGTGGAAGGCCGCACCTCACTCATCTTCCATGCTGCATCTGCAGGTGAGATGTAATCCTATTTAATGCCAGTCTCTTACTGACAGTCAATATAACTTTTGTGCATTCAGGTCTTGTGCCACACATAGAAGCAAAAAGCAAGGTAATGATGTTGTCCTCGTCTGTGACTACTATCAAGTGTGCAACAAATGCTCATGTACACATCACCATGACACACACACCAGCCACATATCTGGATCCACTTGTGAATGGTCCATCTGGGTACCACAGGAGACTGACAGAGATCACTATCCTTGTCTCAGACACTATCAGGTGGGAGAAAAAGAGGCAGACCAAAAGGACCAAACAGAGCACTTCCCAAGGCTCTCTATCTGTATGAATTTAGCTGTCAATATTGATATGGACCTGTTGCTTCTTTTTTGTAATGCAACATGGGAATGGGTGTGGGGACTCGGGGATGATTCACTCTTTCATGAATAGGGTAGCCTTTCAGAGGTAAAGAATATGATACAGTTGGCCAGGTCATAGATATTACCAGATATATGGTACTACAGTAGCCTAGGTAAGCAGTTAGGTAGTAGGCCAACACACAGAACATAATAACTTGTTGCGCCGAGAAACACACCCATTTTTGTGTGCTTGAATTTATATTTTTACAGCGAAACGACTAACAGAAAATAATGAGTGACCCCTCTCCAAAATTATCATTACAGCGAATTCTCCCTGCTCCTACGAAATTCGCTGTATTACTAGATCAACGATCTCTATTGCTTGGCCGAGTCGGTTATTAAACCCGTAAAAAAGTAAGGCTGGAGACGCCATTTTATCATTGTAAGGTTAGCGTGCATCGCCACTTCGTGTTGTGCCCTTAAAAACGTACAAGAGTTCGTGAGAAGGTTGACTCAAATATGCTCGATCTACCATACTATAGCTAGCAAACACTTTTATGCAATCAGATTTACGTTTAATAGTTTGGCTGTTAAAATAAACACAAAATTGAATGCCAAGTACTAAGCTTCCGGATCGACATTTTTCTGTCGGAACGAATTATAAATAGTGCTCACAGCAGAATATGTAGGCGTAGCCTACATGCATGTCATGTGTTGTGCATGCAGTGTACATGTAAGCATGCAGATTGATAAGGACAGGCTTAGGGGTGTATATGAATGTGCAGCTGTAGATATGAGGTGATGGAGAGCACATGATCTGTACAATGAGTCTTCAGCTGGGTGTGCGTGCCCATTTGGGCTTACATATAAGGTCGGGGAATGCGTATTGGAGTCACTCTAATAGGCATATTATGCACAGCCACCTGCAAAGCTAACCCCACTGAGCAAGCAGGTGTACATATATGAGGGAGTTCGAGTGAGCAACTCAAGATGTGGTAAAAACTCTTCCATGAAGGCATTCATTAATTATTTGAGCAGTTTTGAACTCGGTTTTTCCCTGTTTAAGGGGGTTTTTTTGCCAGGAGGAAGTGTGGGGCCACTTCATCTAAACTAGTTGGCCCCTGCTCAGGTGCTGGCAATATGTGTTGTACAGTGTACATCGTGTGTTGAATGTGAAGTAGTGCTGGTGGCGTGCACAACGGACGCTGCACCAACATTGAAAGAATGGGTATGTATGCATGGCGGAGCATATGACGTTGGGAGTGTATGCTGAGGTGATGTGATTTCAGTACTGTGGATCTTGGCGGCTGGGTATGAGACTATAGCAATCTGGGGCTTGGACTTCTGCTTGAACCAAGTGACTATTGGACATTCTTAGCTTTGGGGAGGCTAAGATATCATTCAGCAGACTGCTCTAGGGTTGTTTGTTTAGTTTACGGACTGAGGTGTTGGTTGGAATTATAACTTCCACTATGTAGAGAATGAAGCCCACAGCGAAAAAACGCGTCAAATCAATTCTTGATTTACAATTGATTTGACAGTAAAATCAAGCGCAAATCAAGCGCACTTGATTTTACTGTGAAATTATGCCTTGATTAAAAAAATCCGTTGTGAAATCAATAATTGCGTTTTTTTTTGCTGTGGCCGGATTGAGGACAAGTGCGGTACAACAGAGCTCCGCTGGTTTAGCTTTCGGTTGATTACATGAAGCTAGTTTTCCAGGCAGGTCAGCAAAGAGATAGATCTGATCCAGCCCTACGCAAAAATATATTGTTCATACAATATATTGCAATATATTGTCTACAATATATTGTATTGTAGTAGTTAACAATACCAATATATTGTATTGTAGTAGTTAACAATACCAATATATTGTATTGTAGTAGTTAACAATACCAATATATTGTATTGTAGTAGTTAGCAATAACAATATATTGTATTGTATTGGTTGACAAAAAGGTGTTTAATCAGACTGAACTTAGTCTCATATATATACGTGTCAAACCACATCAATCTTGTATTGCGCAGTAGGGCTGTGGTAAATAAATTTCAAAATGTTTCAAACGACGCGCACCACAACACCGCCCACTTTTCAAGCAGCTGGTAGACATGAAACGGCTGGAAAAAAGCAAAAATAAATTTTACTAACCATTCATAGTGACACTGAGAGCGCTTACCAAACTAAAGAGAAGTCAGGACGTCGAGAAAGTGAACATAGCCACCGCTAAGATACGTGAGGCCGGCCTTACGATACTCGAAAATGAACCAATACGCACGGAAAAGAGTTCCAGACAAAAACGGGCGTAGTGTAAGCACTTTTCGACTCAATTTGAGAAAATCACCACCATCGTGTGTAAAGCATGCATTTTTAGAGCAGGTACTGCACAATGTAGTGAAATGCATAGAATGATGGGACCTGCATGGTGGTTTAAAGCATTGCAATATTGTATTGCAATATATTGTATTGTTATAATGGAATATTGCAATATATTGTATTGTTACAATGGAATATTGCAATATATTGTATTGTTACAATGGAATATTGCAATATATTGTATTGTTATAATGGAGTATTGCAATATATTGTATTGTTGTAATGGAATATTGCAATATATTTATTGCTGAATATCAGTGCAACCAATACAATAACAATATTATTGTGCCTAGCGCTGATCTGATCTTTGGGATCATGCGTAATTTCGAAGGTGATAGATATACAGGAGAATGCACAGTCGTGCCGCATGCAAGTATACAGTCTGCATCTGTACTATGATGAGAATACACTATGATGGAAGTACACTATGATGGGAGTACACTATGATGGAAGTACACTATGATGGGAGTACACTATGATGGGAGTACACTATGATGGGAGTACACTATGATGGGAGTACACTATGATGGGAGTACACTATGATGGGAGTACACTATGATGGGAGTACACTATGATGGGAGTACACTATGATGGGAGTACACTATGATGGGAGTACACTATGATGGGAGTACACTATGATGGGAGTACACTATGATGGGAGTACACTATGATGGGAGTACACTATGATGGGAGTACACTATGATGGGAGTACACTATGATGGGAGTACACTATGATGGGAGTACACTATGATGGGAGTACACTATGATGGGAGTACACTATGATGGGAGTACACTATGATGGGAGTACACTATGATGGAAGTACACTATGATGGATTACACTATGATGGAAGTACACTATGATGGAAGTACACTATGATGGGAGTACACTATGATGGGAGTACACTATGATGGAAGTACACTATGATGGGAGTACACTATGATGGGAGTACACTATGATGGAGTACACTATGATGGGAGTACACTATGATGGAAGTACACTATGATGGAAGTACACTATGATGGGAGTACACTATGATGGAAGTACACTATGATGGGAGTACACTATGATGGGAGTACACTATGATGGAAGTACACTATGATGGTGGGAGTACACTATGATGGGAGTACACTATGATGGGAGTACACTATGATGGGAGTACACTATGATGGAAGTACACTATGATGGAAGTACACTATGATGGGAGTACACTATGATGGAAGTACACTATGATAGGAGTACACTATGATGGGAGTACACTATGATGGAAGTACACTATGATGGAAGTACACTATGATGGGATGATGGGAGTACCTATGATGGGAGTACACTATGATATTCTTCTCCATACCAAGGAGCCATTTGAATTCAGCAAGAAATAGTAGTTGTGTCAAAACAGTCTGGAAGCCCTTCAGATGGACTACCAACTATCGAAACCTGCATCAGCAAGATTCCATATAGGATTGATTGAGGATTGTGCCAACAACTTTCTCGTAGAGAATGTTTTTTATTTACTTGTTCTCAGATCAGGTCAATGAACTGTAGCTCAAGACATTTTGCTAAAGGTTTCAAAACATTGCATGGTACATGAACACGTATGCCTGTATTAATGAAATATGTAAATGAGAAAATGAATGGCACCATGGAAGACAAATGAGCTCCAGTATGTGGATTTGTCTAGTTATCGTGTGTTTCACGTTAAGTTACCACATACACACATGTATATGTCAGTTTCACTAGCACCTTTCACAGGACAAGCAAAAATGTCATGACACTTGTAAAATGTATGGCAAATTACAAATTCCGTACCTTATAACTTCACAACAGACAGTCAAATTTTCAATGTATAAAAGAGGACTCCAAAAATAGAGAAATGTGAAAACTTGAAAAACGAAGGACAAGCCCTATAATGTCGATAGTCTCCATATACATACAAAGTAAATACATACACATGCCACTTTTTTACACTTCTGCATTGTCAATAAGGTTATCAAAGCTAGTTAATTTTGGTTACTCTACATTTTAATCCAAAAGACTCTTGTGTGTCACTTTCCTGTGCATAACATTTCTTCATTCCAGATTTGAAGAAAGTTTAGCACCAGCATCCCGACCACTAGCAATGATCTGTGGAGGGACCTCACTCTCCATCTCATTGTCCTCTTCAACAAGCCTTGATTTTGACCCTGCAGTTGCACTGTCAAATTCTAATGATTTCATCTCTACATAGGCGGCTGCAAACTTTTCCATGTCAGCTTCATTCTTGAGCACTGTGCTTGTAAAAGTTGTGGACTTGGTGTTAATATGACTGTTTGCTGTTGAGTGACCAGTCATTGAGGGGGCAAGCTTCTGCTTGCCAGCACGACCACATGTGAGGATGTTGAGCCATTCCTGCCTGATGTTCTGGTTTAGAACACACAAAAAAATAAAGATGAAAAATCCTTGGGTTGAGTTGAAGAGGATGAACAATATTTGGAAGGCAAAGGCTGCCTTTTTAACAGTGAATGCTGCAAAGATCCACGACAAACCAAAAAGAAGCATGACACCAGCCACACTTAGAAGTGTCTTGAAGATGGCTCTGTATTGTGCCTTATCCTCACCCTTGACACATTTCTGCATGGTGTGTTTGATCAGTACTCTTGCCACAAGTACAAACATGACCATATTGAAGAGAAGGATAGCAAATATGGGACCCAAAAAGACTCCAAAGAACACAGGGAGATTGCTGATGAAGCAGCTGTGAAGATGTGGAGATGAGAGATGTTGTCAGTTGTCACAACCATACACATTTGTAACTCACTATCCACAGCCCCCTGATTTGCTCTCATCAATGTAAGTTAAGTAGTTGTGGCCAGTTCCAAGGGTTCCCAAAGCAACAACAACAAATACAATTGGGATGCCTGCAACCAAAAAAGAGAATGTGCACTATACAAGTAGGCATGGCTCAAGACTTACACCAAGTGATGACAGAGATGATGACTATTTGTCGGTTAGTGGTCTTACTAAACACAAGGATAAGCTTTTGGAACATGAGTACAGCTTCTGCTCCCATCCAGCAGACTGAGGCAATGGTGAAGTAGAGAATAAGAATGGACATGGCAGTGCACACGTATTTGTTCTCTGTGCGGTCAATCCCAACCAGGAAGACCAGCAGCATGCAGAAGAGGGCAGTACACAACTGGACGTGGAATTTGTTTGTATCTTTTTTGCGCTCTTTTCTAAAGACAGCATGAATAGATCCAGTGATTGACAGAACAACACACAACACTGAGCATAGTGCCTTACCTCAATCCACCAAGGGTCAAGATAGTGAGTATGAGACCTGCCATGGACAGCACAGCTCCTGCAATGCTCAATCCCTTCAGTGAGTCATTGGAACAAGTGCGGTGCACACGAGCATCAATATTCTGTAAATCAAGGCCACCTGTGAAATTACAATTTGACAGACTCAATAGATATCGATCCTTACCACCAATAGTCCAAAGTTCGTTAGATGGGTGCAAAGGCATTTGATCACGCCACTTCCATCATCCACAGTGGTGCACCCATTGGATGACCAGTTACCTTTGCCACCTGAACAAGGAAAAAAAACAAAAAAAAACATCAAAAGGCCATGTGCACTAAATTGTCATGTGACCTTACCATTTAGTGCAAAGTCCCAGAAAACACAAGTGACATTGAAGCAGCGACAGTTGGGTACTTGGCAAGCTGAGGCATTGTTACAGCTATGAACACCCCATTGGCCAATAGCAGACAGATTCTACAAGAGAACCAAGAAACCAAGCTAGTGCAACCATAACACGTAGATTCAGAAAAGCGACACGGCTGTGTCTACAATGAGTGAGCATTATAGTTATGTACTGCCATTCGTTTTTTCATTCACTCTTCTCACGTTATGTAAATGTAAGAACGACCCTGCTCCATTGCTTTACTAACCACCTGATACACCTCTAAATTATTTTCTAAAAAAACACGAAACTATGCATGATGTGATTTACTTGTTTATTGGGTTGGCTTAATACCAATCTCGTAGCATAATGCTATCTAACTGTAGCTTGCTTCACAGCCTGTATGGCTGCATAAACGCGTGACCCTGTGATCCGCCTCCACTAAAAGGTAATAGTTTCGCGTTCACAGTTGTATACGTTTTAGCATTGCCACTGTGTTCAGTATCTCCAGGGACAAAACTGGTTTATAATGGAATTTATTTAGAAGTTCAAGCATGTATTTTGCTGCTAAGCCGTACCCGGGTGCACACAGGACAGTTGCTCACGGGATCTCTCGTACCCAGGTGCTCATGGGACCTCTCGTACCCAGGTGCTCATGGGATCTCTCGTACCCAGGTGCTCATGGGACCTCTCGTACCCAGGTGCTCATGAGACCTCTCGTACCCAGGTGCTCATGGGATCTCTCGTACCCAGGTGCTCATGGGAACTCTCGTACTCAGGTGCTCATGGGATCTCTCGTACCCAGGTGCTCACGGGACCTCTCATACCCAGGTGCTCATGGGATCTCTCGTACCCAGGTGCTCATGGGATCTCTCGTACCCAGGTGCTCATACCTCTTGTACCCAGGTGCTCATGGGACCTCTCGTACCCAGGTGCTCATGGGATCTCTCGTACCCAGGTGCTCATGGGATCTCTCGTACCCAGGTGCTCACGGGATCTCTCGTACCCAGGTGCTCATGGGACCTCTCGTACCCAGGTGCTCATGGGACCTCTCCATATGCAATACTGACATTCTTTCACAACTTACAGTGGCTTCACTACCACCCAGAGATGGGACAGGGAACAGGGGGAGGGTCACCTCCACAGGAGCAGCAAGCACAGATGTGTTTACACCAACGATAGTGGCTGAAATCACTGCAGAGCCGATGGTCACATTGGTTGTATTGAACACTCCTATTCCTACGCCATCATGAACGGTGATATTGCTGCTATTAGTAGCCAGAGGGAAGAGGACAGAAGTGTTGTAGAAAATGAAGAAGGTTCCTGCTTGTTTGGTATCGCGATTGTTGTAGGCAGCTCCAGGAATCTTAAGAGAAGGACCAGAGATGTTTCCAGATTGTGCAAACTTTGAATTTCCTGAAATTTCCAGAGTGTTATTATGAGATTAAAGTAAATACACTAGTAAGACCACCTTGCCTAGTGCAGAAGTGAAACCCGTCCCAGCGCTCCTAAGGATAGTTGTGTCATTCTAAAGATGAGGGGAAGAAGTTAGAGTAGACTCAAAGCAGAATAACACACCTACCTTAATTCCAGCAATTTGTACAAATGGTTGCGTTAAAGCCATGTTGGTAAAGTTTCGATTTTCAACCAAGTTTTGCAAAAGACTTTCAGCTGCGTTTACAATCCTGCAAAAGAAGTTTTAGAACGCAGACCACCATTGTTTGTGGCAAAAATTACGTGGAAGATGTATTCTTGAGTGCAGTAGGTGGCCAACTTGATATTCCATTGAGAATATGTACAGTACTGTTAACCAACTGTAGAATAAATAACAACACATGATATGAAGCTGTAATGATAGTTTGTACAACCAGGGGATATACCATTCCATTTACATATAAGATGCACCAAGTATAAGTTGCCAAAATTGCATATTCAAGTTTATATTAATGCAATGCAACTTAGCAATGTCACAAAGTCTTCAGACTTTCATATTGTACTAACCATACTATTTACAACATTGTTGTGGGAATTAATTTACTGAAATTGTTAATTAGCCAAAATTCTCATTTTTCTTTCAGATCAATCAACTTCTTAACCAACAAGTGTGTTGGTAAGTCCCGCCCACCTTTGTATTATCTGAAAGGTTAGTGTTGTTTAAGAGTGACACAGCTAATGTCAGGACGAATGCAACAGCTGCCACATTGTTTGTTGTCTGGTCATTGGTATTGGAGCTGGTTACAATGTTAGTTAATTGACTAACTGTTTGAACAACACTGCCTGCAGTCAGTTGCTGGTGTATTAGAGAATAGCAGTGGCAATTAGTACAATAGCAAC
Source organism: Ephydatia muelleri (assembly GCA_013339895.1). Taxonomy (NCBI): domain Eukaryota; kingdom Metazoa; phylum Porifera; class Demospongiae; order Spongillida; family Spongillidae; genus Ephydatia; species Ephydatia muelleri. The sequence goes on from JABACO010000023.1 coordinate 1,033,729, forward strand.
AGGGACCATTTGCTTACAGCTCCACAGTCTGGATCCCCTATGAGCCTGAAGTTGTATGTTACCGTGGTGACACACCCAGGACCCACAGTTAGGCTCCAAAGATGAGCACCTCCACAGCTACGTGAGGCCACTGCATAGGGGGATTCCCCCTGTCCCATTTTGAGGCAATTGGTTCCATTCATGAGGAGTAAAGTATTGTAGGTACAGTTTGTGGTAACTGGTGGTGCATTCACAGCTGTCTCTGGCCATGTGTATGTCCCAATGGGATTGGTCTCATTCATATAGTCACAAAATCCACTCTCTGTGGAGGACACACATACATGCATGGAACACTAGGCTGCTGAGTAGCTAATTCACCTGATTTGTTTACAGAGCTCTGGATTAAACTGTACACAGAGTTCAGGTTGGCAGATGCAAGGAGAGATATAGCTGGAGTATTGGAGTTGTAGTTTGTGAGCATACATTCAATCCTTTGATTCATGTCTGGGCTGCAGAGATAAAGCATTACACTTGTATGAACATAGTGTCCACATCGATGTACTAAAGCTCTGTACCTTGGTACAAAGGAACAGTTGACAGTTTGCTGACCATCCAAGTTACTACCAAGTCCATAGAGCACCTGATAAATGCAATAGGATCACACACCAGAGGCACATGATCACACACCAGAGTCACATGATCACATACCAGAGGCACATGATCACACACCAGAGGCACATGATCACACACCAGAGGCACATGATCCCACACCAGAGGCACATGATCCCACACCAGAGGCACATGATCACACACCAGAGGCACATGATCCCACACCAGAGGCACATGATCACACACCAGAGGCACATGATCACACACCAGAGGCACATGATCACACACCAGAGGCACATGATCCCACACCAGAGGCACATGATCACACACCAGAGGCACATGATCACACACCAGAGGCACATGATCACACACCAGAGGCACATGATCACACACCAGAGGCACATGATCACACACCAGAGGCACATGATCACACACCAGAGGCACATGATCACACACCACAGGCACATGATCACACACCAGAGGCACATGATCACACACCAGAGGCACATGATCACACACCAGAGGCACATGATCACACACCAGAGGCACATGATCACACACCATGGGCACACAAACCTGTGTTTCGACATATCGCAGTACAAAGTCACCAGAGGGCACCCCCAGAGTAGATTGCAGTTGCTGTGCAGTAGAAAACCTCAGGTAGGCAATGGAAGACATTCCACTGGGAGCTATATAAGTGTGTGTGCATAGAAGGCATAATGCTTGCACCCACTGGCACCTGCATGGCCCAACCTTGGAGTGTGATGGACACTTTGGCTAAGCTGGTAGTGTTCTTATTAGTAGCCACACACTCATAGACTCCAGCTGCTCCTTGGCCGAGTCCTATCGTCACATTGCGGTCATGTAGGGTGCTTAAAGTGGCTGATGTGGAGGTGCCAGGGTAAGAGTACAGGCCCCCAGGTATGCTGGCTGCAAGATTGCTAACACCTTGAACTTAAAGGGGGGAAATGGGAAGGGTAATATTGATGAGAGAGAGGAATAAAGATGGGAAGGAGTGTAAGAGGTCATGACGCCAATGGGATCAGCCAATCTTACCTGGTTTGCTCAAAGAGTCCACCCACATGACTGTACCACTGCAGTCCCTACCATAGGAATCAAATGGCCCACTGGAGTTGCAAGAGAGGCCAAACTCTCTGTTGGTAGTTCCAATGTAACTGGCAGTGATGTCCATACCACTACCAAGGGCAACTCCACTGCCAGTGTAGGCCACTGCTCTTCCAAAAATGTATCCATTTTGGATTGGTGTGATGAACAGACTGGGAAAGATGGCTGGACAGGGGGGTGGGGTGAGGTGGGAGGAAGGAGGAAAGGAGGCAGTCCTTTCACACAGGGCACACACTCAGAACCCAATGCCCCAGAACATACGCAGGCAACGTGTTCTCATGCTGTCTGGCACAGAGCAAAGATCACTACACGTCACAGGATTTGTGTTCTGCAGTGTGATAGAGACACATTAAAGTGTAACCTGAACCTTTCTCCCTCCAACTCTCCCACACTACTCACCACGCGAACTCCATAGATTCCCAGGTGGTCACAGGTGCAACTGATGGTGTCATTATTCTTTTCGACTTCAGCCACCTGGCAGCCGTCTTCTATCCAGCTGCTTACCTTGGGATCCCAGGATACACACACAGGCAGGGCATAATTCTGAAATGAACCAAGATGCAAAGATCTCAGTCACATTTCACTACACCATAGTAATAACTATTATGTTCCCGTGGTTTTAAGCTTCCCCCCCCCCCCCCCCCACCCATGCAGCTAGACAACTACCAATGCATGGTACTCAACTGGATTTCCCAATCGCAGTGTAATGGTTATATTGGCATCAAGAGAGCCATTTACTCCATCAATAAATGCTCCCAGGATGGTTGAAGCAACCTTGAAGTTACTTGTTTTATTTTCAACGAAGGAGTAAAATGTAGGTGCCATTGCAGTGAAAACCACTCTGACCAAACTGTTGGGGCTCATTAAATTCCTAATAGCACCAGGTGGTATGTAAATCGAGATATTGTCTTCATGTGTGTATGTATGTGTGGATGTGTGCATGGATGTGTGCATGTGTGCATGTGTGAATGTGTGTGCATGCATGAGTATATGGGCGTATGTGTACATGTGTGTAGGTGCATATGTGTGCACATGCATATGTATGTGTACATGTGTGCATGTGCATTTGTATGTGTGCATGTGCGCATGTGCATGCAATTCGACATGAATGGGATGAAATCAGTTATGACAATGCATACACACTGTAGTACCTTGAAATCCCATCACTGTAGATCCCACTTGAAGATCCACCTTAAAAACAATGAGAAAAGTTCACGAAGATGTTGCTTCCTCTCATTACGTACACAAAGCCTCACCATTGTAGCAATCATTGACACATTGACTGTATTAATAGTTCCAACATAGTCAGCCTTGGTAAGGATGGTGACAATGTTTGTAACCAGGCTAGAAATATAATATGGTTTACTCAAATCGAAAGTATGGTTAGTTGGTCGGCAACATTACTTTGTTGAGCTGTTGCGCAGTGGCCAATCCCACATGGTAGCCAGAACATGGACCATGTTCTCAACAGACTAAAGGGAGATGCTATTTCATTGCAATAATGGAGGAGGTGAAAGCGCTCACCAATTCCCTGAAGTCGACCTGGGAGCGTGCAATCCTCGTGAATATGATTGAAATTAGCTCTACATTCTGGTCAGTCTGGTCCTCACTGGTAGCAGAGGCTAGAGTGCTATTTAGTTTACTGGTCACCATGGCAATATTGGCATTAGTTACCAGCACCTGTCATGTAACAACACATAGTGGTTTCACATGTCCATCTGGATGATGGTGACACAAAACTCACTGTACTCAGATATAGGAGGTTGGATTGCACCAGTGTCAGGCACTGGGTGAGATCAACCTGATCCCAGAGACCATACGCATTGCACCGTCTCATGGCCATGCCTCTTGAACCATCCACACCTCCATAAGTACACGATCGGTTCACCATTACATCAGCAGGCGTGATGTCCCACGAGTAGCTACCTCTGATAGAAGATGTGCCATTTGATGGGCAATGAACTACAGAGGTAAAGGTAATGAATGGTAGTGAGGGGTGGAAATGAGAGTTGTAGGTTGGGGCAAGGAAAATGGAGAGAGGGAGGGGAGAGAGGGAGGGAGAGAAGGAGGGAAGAGGGAAGGGAGAGAGGGAGGGAAGAGAGGGAAGGGAAAGGAAGGAGAGAGAGGAGAGAGGGAGTAGGGAAGACATTGGAGAGGGGGAATGAGGGATGGGAGAGAGGGAGGATAGAGAGGGAGAGGAGAGGGGAGAGAGTGGGAGGGTACATCTCAGCTGACAGGATGCACATCAGATGGCTTTGTGTGCACATGTGGGGTGATCAATACACAATACTCCATACCCAGTCATAGTGAACACCCTGACATGGCACCTTACCACTCATAATGGACACCTGACATGGCACCTTACCCCTCATAATGAACACTTGACATGGCACCTTACCCCTCATAATGAACACCTGACATGGCACCTTACCCCTCATAATGGACACCTGACATGGCACCTTACCCCTCATAATGAACACCTGGCATCTCCTACCTTCACAGTGAATGCCCACATCACCACTATGAGTGCAGTAGTTGATGCCGGTAAACGGAATACATGATTTGAGTGTGCTCTCGGTCCCAGAACAAGCCACATCGTTCAGAAATATGGGACCACTCCCAGCAGGAACTGGTACAACCCTTGCATCTGACAAGGATTGTAGGTAAAGACTAAGGTCTCTTCCATAGAGGGTATCTTTATCTCACCAGTTATATTGCTACTGGGGAAGTACTGTCTGCATACCACGTGAGCACTGACAGATGTGAAATCTATTTGGCGTGCACACACTGTGCCCCAAGCTTTATTGAAGCAAACCTCCACTCTACCCTCTCGCACACTGGGACCATCGTTCAGCCTGATATCTCCATCAGAACAGATGGCTCCAGCAGTACTAGCTGGATCTGCCCATGTGACAGTAACATGTAAATAATGCCTATAAAATTCGATGTGTGGATTTACCTTGGCACACAACACCAAAAAAAAGGCTACATGTACCAGTGTTGACTGAGCATTGAGATGCATTCAGTCCACTTCCCGTGCAAACAAATGTTGGTACAGGCTGCAAATCTGAAAATGACCTGGTGTTTGGTACAGCACCTGGACCAACAGAACTTTATGCCATGCGTTACATGTGCACATCACATCCTCTACCATAGGGGGAGAACCCTAGTTGACTGCACACAGCAGATGCAGCACTGTTGTTCCACAGACTGTTGCATACAGAGCCATAACTTCCACTCACACACATCTCCACTCGACCTCTGCTCAGGTACATGTTGGTGTAGTCGAATGGAGTCGTTTGGGTGAGTCCGAGATAGAAGTTCTGAGCTGATCCGGCTGGTATTAACCTCACATCTCCATCTCTGCATGGGGCTACAGAGGAGACAGCACTAGTCACCAATCAATCCAGTGAGATATGTGAAGCATACATGTACACCTGATCATCCATCGCTTCAAACATTTAACTCAGGCAAGGTTTGAAATTAGACCTCCCTTCTATTATTAGCTTGCCTCACCACCCCATACACAGTTTTACCCTCCCCTACCTCCACACTTCACACCAGCATCATGAGAATGGTCACAGCTGGTGGCTGCAATGGGGTTGTGGGGACACTGCAGGAGAGACTGCTCTGACCCAGTGCAGGTGACACTACTCAGGAGAACCAAGGATCCATTGGTGCCCTGTCCATATGGAGCTCGCTGCAATGGCTGTGCATCTGAAGAGAAGAGACAAACACAAACTCAACACACAGCGCTCTCACAAAGGAGTACAGGTACATGCAAAGACTCTGATGGAGGCACAGGCAATATGACTCACAAGAGAGGTTTGAGGGTATACCCAGCTTATAGCATGCCACCATGGCATCATATGGTGTCCATCTGTCATCACATATGGTGCCATAGTAGCCTCCATAGCAAATCTCCACCCTACCCTCTCTGGCACCAGCCACTGCAGTGGAACCATTGGCTAGCCTCAGGTCTCCATCCATGCAAGCTACAGTGATCAGAGGAGGAGGATATGCTTACAACAAGAAGGTGTGGGATGCTTTGGGCACTCCTCACCACAGCCCAATCTTCCATTACTAGTGTAGCCAACTTGACATGTGCACATGAATGAACCAATCGTGTTCATGCAAATTGCACGGCTGTCACATACAGCCCTGTTTGTTGCACATTCATCAATATCTGGAATAGTTAGATGAGTCATCAATATATGTACCAAAGGGGTGTGGCTTAGTAAACAAAATGAGACCATACCAGTGCAGTTCCTGCCATTGCCAGAGAAGCCTTGCTTGCAGGTACAGGTGTAGCTACCCACAGTGTTTGAACAGGTGGCATTGGATGAGCAGTTGGATAGGGAGACTGCACACTCATCAATATCTGAGGAGGGCAGGAGGACATAACAGCAGCCAGTACTTAAAGACTTACCAATGCAGGTCACATTATTGGCTACAGGACCATAGGATTGGTACCCTGATTGACAGCTGCAGCTGTAGCCACACACCAAGTTAGTGCAAGTGCCTGGTCCACAGGGGTTTGTCAGATTGCACTCATTGACATCTACCGAGGGAAGCAGACATAGGGGTGAGGAGATGTACAAGGATGGCAAGGACACCAGGTGAGTAGATGATGGCTTACCATTGCATGTGGTTCTTCCATCACCCACACACCCTGGCTTGCAGATGCACGTATAGGAGCCATCTGTGTTCATGCAGTTGGCATTCTGATTGCACGAGAACAACCCAAGCGCACACTCATTGACATCTGTTGCATGGGGGGGGGGGGGGGAAGAGTTAGAAGGGAAACACAAATCAAGCAACTGTTAAAAATTTAAAGTACATGTTCTGCGTTGACAATGAGGTCTATGGATCATAAGGTGAAGTCTGTGCAGGTCTATGATAATGTAGCAAGTTCTATGGTGCTGCGAATAAGTGTGTGACAGTGTAGTGAGATAGTGAGATCTATGGTGGTCTACATTGGTATAATGAAGGACTTCTGTGATCGTAGAGTGAAGACATCTGTGATGGTGTAGTGATGTCTGAGGTGGTAAAACGTCAGTGGCGGTGTAGGGAGGTCTATGCTGGCATGGAGAAACTTGTGAATGGTTTAGTGATCTCTATTGTGGTACGATGACATTTGTGATGCTATGGTGGTCTGTGATGGCATGGTTACGAGGGATTTAGGTCATGCGCCAATGGCATGTCAATAGGTTTGGTGAGGTACGTATGACACTGTGTTGCCCATACCTTGACACTGTATGCCAACATCGCTTGTGTGGTCACAGGTGGTAAGCCCGGGTGCATTGGTGAATGGACACTGCAGCAGCTGTTGCTCCATTTCCGTGCAAACAGGTTGGGCCAGAAAGATGGGTCCAGTTCCACTTCCGAAAACTGCACCTGTGATGGCTGACCCTACAGGTACAAAACGAAACTAGTAATATCAAAGATGACAAATCAATTTTACACAACGATAATAGTTTTAATCACTTATCATTCTTGCCTCCTAACACGACCTGTTGCCATAGAAATAATCATTTTGTATAATCATGGCATTTATTTATTTATGTATTGTATTCCAAACTATGGCATAAGATATGCTCTGCTCACCATTAAATTCATAATAACTTTAGTTGGTGTCCTTTAATTAACATTAATAATGACCTAAAGTGGTGCGCTTACTGACCTGCTGCATTGACTCTGATGTTGGGGTTAGAAGCATTAAGTTGCCTGCACACCACTGCTGCTTCTCGTGAGGTGACCTGCTTACTGCACATTGTTCCCCAGGCATTATTTATACAGACTTCAAACCGTCCATTGATTTGGGACGTCCCATTCACCAGTCGGATGTCTCCGTGGGTACAGTTCCCTGCCCTGGCTACATCACTCAGCTGGCACACCACACTGGCAGCCAGACTGCAGGAGGTGGAAGGTGGTCCAGGCACCATTAGGCAAGCCGACAGTGAGGGCTCTGTAGCATTGCATACAAAGCCAGAGATTGAGGTTATGTAATTGGTAGTGCCTCCCAAGATGCCCTTGTCTACAGTGATGGCTCCTGTAAAGGCCAGAACACACTCACAATGCATCTCACATGATTCATTTTCTATTACCATAGGGTGAGTAGCCCAATTGCTGACAAGCGACCGACGCTTCAGTGTTGTCCCAGCGGTCTGCACAGATGGTGACATACTGGCCCCTTCTGCACACCTCCACCACACCTCCCTTCAGGGTGCCCTTGTCGTACAGGGACATAAAGCTGGAGAAGGAGGTGAGGCCAAGGTAGTATCTGTCCCCTGAGCCCAGGGTCAGCCTGATATCATTCTCCATGCATACAGCTGTGAAAGGAGAGAGAGGATGTTTATATGGAGAGAGAGGATGTTCATATGGCTACTTCTAATAAGCTCAAAACCTCACACTGCAAATCACTTCAAGTGTAGCAAACTAATAGAAGCACAGCCGGCAGTCAATAGTGCCAAATGCTAGTTGCTAAGCAAGTAAGTGTCCTTTTAAGCTTTCTTTTCATTTTGTCTTACAAACACTAATCATACAATCTCCCTCATACATCTGTCCTACATGTACCTATCTCATCCTAAACTCACAATACTGGCCTTTATAGGCTAATAAGTAACACACCAGAAAATTTTGGCAAGTCAAAGAAATTTGATCCACTATATCAATATGTGCTTTACCACACTGAGTTACTTGCACTGCACTGCATTGCGAAAGGTATATTTTATAAATTAATTTATCAATGTTAAACAAATAGATTGATTGAATATGGCAAACTAAGTTATTTATATGGCAAATTAATTTATTCAATCCCTCATGTACAGAATTAAATCAGTCCACAAATAGGGTTTTGGAATGGGCTCACATATCACACAGCAACTTCCTCACTTCCTAAAACCCTTTACCATCGCCTTACCTCCACACCTCACACCAGCATCCTCTGAGTGGAGACAGTTGTGCACTCCAATTGGATCATGACGACACATCAGCAGTGAGGATTCGTTGCCATAGCAGAGGACATTGTCCAACAGAATGCTTCCAGGGCCTGGACCAAAGTATGCCTTGCGAAGAGGCACAACACTGGTATCTGAGAAGTAAACCACTTTTACATGGCCACCTTGTGCATGCCAGAAGGTCACCTACAGTTGAGATTGAGAGCCCTACACACCACCATGGCATCCAGTTCATTCCATTTGTCATCACACACTGTGCCATAGCTGTTGTTGTAGCACACTTGCACTGTGCCCTCTGAAGGGCTAGACCCATTCATTAACTTCATCTGACCATCATTGCACACTGAAATTGACACAAACACATCTTCTGTTTAGTATTAGGCCACACAGGTACATGAACCTACAGCAAGAGTAGCCATTTCCTGTAAATCCTGATGGACAGGAACATTGGAAACCTCCAATAGTGTTACGACAGTTTGAATTTATGCTACAGTTGTTTGCACCAGTGATGCACTCATCAATGTCCACACAGGTCCTTCCATCTCCTGTGTAACCAGGGTTACATGAGCAGTTGTAGCTCCCTATGGTGTTGGTACAAATTCCATTTGGAGCCCTCGCACAGTTGTTGTTCCCAGTAGAGCACTCGTCAATGTCTGTTCAGACAAAGAATATTTTTCAAGTCATTAATACTGTATTTGTTTTTCTTACCATTGCAGTTAAACCCATCTCCAGAGAAGCCTGGATTACAGCTACATGTGTAGCTACCAATAGTGTCACGGCAGGTGGCATTCTTACTGCACCCGTTTGTCCCTCTCCCACATTCATTGATGTCTGTAATGGAAGGTCAAATGGCACATATGTAACATCACAAGTGCACATTCACTCACTTGTACAGTTCACTCCATCTCCCTCAAATCCAACCAAGCAGGAACACTGGTATGATCCAATTGTATTGGTGCAGTTAGCATTCATACTACAACTGTTATTTCCATTGCACTCATTGACATCTGGAGATGAGAGCTATGTACATCACCAACATAGAAATGGATGTGTGGATATATCTTACCAGTGCAATTGAAACCATTTGGCTGAAGGGAGTAGCCAATTTGACAGGCACAGAAGAAACTTCCAACAGTGTTGTTACATAACTGCTGACAGCCTCCATTAGCAGCTGAACACTCATCCACATCTGAACGGTGAAGGTTCATCAGTGATCCACTGGTCATCATTCTTTCAATTAATAACTTAACCCTCCCACTCCTTACCATTGCAGGCATGCCCATCACTTCCAAGAACATAGCTCTTATTGCAGGAACAGTAGTAGCTACCAATAGTGTTGGTGCAGTTTTGAGAACACCCTCCATTGTTTGTCAAGCACTCATTGATATCTGCATGTCCACACCCAGATCAGATCGGTAACACAAAGTACCACTGGTTCCCTTACCTACACACCGCACGCCTGCATCTCTGGAGTGGTCACATGGGGTCAGCCCAATGGTCTGAAGCACAGGACAGTGAAGGACAGAGTCCTCTGCTCCTGAACATGTTAGCTGGCTGATAAAGACAGGCCCAGATCCAGCACCGTACACTCCACCTGGCACTGCTACAGCATCTGACGCTGAGAGAAGTTCAAACCAAATACATGTGTCCACTAGTTAGGTATTCAGTGAACATGATGTGGACCACTTCTCACATTCTTACCCCCCTCCCCCTCCCTCAAGAGGACCCTCTTCCCAATTACAAAGATGATCACATCCACTTTTCAAGAGGGACCATCTTTCCTCAGTAAAGATGACCCAGGAAAGAATGACATCTTTTTTAAACGCCAAATGAATATAATAACTGACACATCATTGTAGATTGTACTGAGGTGCTTTACAAACGAGATGGTTCAACAGCTTTCATGACCTTATAGTCTGATGGAATGTTCCTAAATTAATGCACACCTCTCATAACTCCAGTGCAGATAAACCCCATTTGAAGTGGCCAAACACGCCACTTCAATCACTGAAAGTGCAGTGTTGCTGTACAGAAATGAGCAACACTCCCCTGAATCATCACTGTCCTTCTTTCCCCATCCTCCCCCTTCCTCCACACAGTCTCTCCTCCTCTTCCCCACACATACACAACCTACTTTTATTCTTGTATCCACCCAAACTGCCACACACCACTGCTGCATCCGTTCTTCCAAACAGGTCATCACAGATCGTCCCCCAAGCATTGTTGATACAAATCTCCACTCTTCCTTCACTGGTGTTGGCAGTGACAATATTGTTGCCAAGCCTTAGGGAGCCAGTCTGACAGTTCCCTGCCACCACTGAGCGATCTGTGAGGGTGGAGAGATGGAGAAATGTAGTGAGGGGTGAGGTATGGGAGAGGGAGGGAGGGAATGTGAGAGGGGGAGGATGCATGGGAGGGAGGGGATGTGAGAGTGGGGAGGATGCATGGGAGGGAGGGGATGTGAGGGGGGAGGATGCATGGGAGGAGGGGATGTGAGAGGGGGAGGATGCATGGGAGGGAGGGGATGTGAGGGGGGAGGATGCATGGGAGGAGGGGATGTGAGGGGGGGAGGATGCATGGGAGGGAGGGGATGTGAGGGGGGAGGATGCATGGGAGGAGGGGATGTGAGGGGGGGAGGATGCATGGGAGGGAGGGGATGTGAGGGGGGGAGGATGCATGGGAGGGAGGGGATGTGAGAGGGGGAGGATGCATGGGAGAAAATGGTGGGCAAAGTGAGTGTAAGTGACAAGATGTGGCAGGGTTGAAAAGACCATTCAAAAACACCAGACCTTGGCACACTGCCCCAGCATCATGGAACCCTCCGCACGTTCCTGCTGGACCAGCCGTATAGCCACACTGCAGTAGATTGCTCTCTGAGCCAGTGCAGTTCACATTCTGCAGTGTCGCCATCAACGTCGATTGGGGGAAATTGTTGCGCACCCCCATGGCACCATAGGGGGAAAACCCCAACTGTCTGCACACCACAGAGGCTCCGATGTTGTCCCAGACTGTGTCACATACGGTGACGTATGTCCCCCTGAAGCAAACCTCAACCCTCCCTGCCCTGAGCACGTCATTGTCATAATAACTGTCAGCTAGAGGCGTTCCTTGGAGATAGAAGAAGTCAGCTGTCTCCCCGACAACAAGACGGACACTCCCGTCTGTGCAGAGGGCTAGAGGAAACAGGGGGAAGAGAGAAACAATAAGTTTATCCGTTAGGGTTAGGGTTAGCCAAAGTCAATGGAAATTAAATTTTTGCATGTATCAATAGCAAAGAGAATGTTGCGCTGACATTTCATGTGTGGTAGTTATACTTGCTTGTGCCTTCTTACTAAAACTTACTAAACAAATAAGACTTCAAGCTTGGAAAAATAAACAGTGCAGACGGTCTAGTCTAACTATATGTTGTGCACAAATCCAGATGACCAATGATGTAATTCTTCCCCTTACCTCACTGAACTAAACCAAACTGTACCTTCACATCTGATGGCTGCATCTTGTGTGTGATCACATGTAGTGATCCCAATCTGGTTCCCACGTCTGCAGTTCAAGATGTTTGTCTCCATTCCAGTACACTGCACATCACTGAGGTAAATGGGTCCCACTCCGGCTCCAAAGAACATGTCAACCTGGGCACCTGAGAAAAGGAAGCCAGTATCAGAGTAGGTGACCAGTGTCTCCTGATGGCACGGCCAATCCATACCTGTGCTGGAGTAGCCCAGCTGTCTGCAGACCACACCAGCATCCAGGGAGTCCCACCTCTTGTTGCACACGCTGCCAAATGTTCCATTGATGCACACTTCAACCCTGCCCTCGCGAGGCACAGAGCTTGTCACGTTGGTCCCATTCACCAACCGCACATCCCCACTGACACATCCTAAAGTGCAAAACATTAGCAGATTAACTATCTATACCAGGTGTTTCTAAATGAGCACAATTGCTTTAACTCTTCCGTGGGTTATCTAGTACTGGGTGCGCAATGTTTTTGAATGTATTACTCCATTAAAAATATAATTGTACTCATTAGTTCAGTAAAAATCGAGAAAACACATTTTAAAGTTATAACATGTCAAGCATTCAAAATCAATTATAATGCAGGGTTTAGTAATTCCCATTAAATGGTCAGTTGGGTAAAACAATGTTACATGGTCTTCATTGTTATTATGAAATTCCAAACCAACTAATCCAACCTCAAAAGCCTTCAAATATTTGAGTTGCAATAACTCACCATTGCGGTAAATAATAGTTTGTGTTAACCTATTCAAGGACTAACAAGTAATGTTGATTAAAATTTGTCATCGCCATTTGTTCATTTTGAATAGTTAGTCACAATTTCAATTTAATTTATGTCGTTACTTAATTATAACATAAATTCATTTACACTGGTACAATGTCACTGGATAGTGTGGTTTTAAGAAGTAATAAACTAACTTACAAACTAATTTTGATTTAGATACTTAGTTACCTGTGTTTAACTCTTTCATGGGCAACAGAGCAATATTGCGCAGCAGGTGCTATACTAAAGCCATTCTATTTATCTAAATTGTTAACACTTTTGTAGTCAACAACACATTTGAAAAGTTGTTTCTGGTCATATTAAGTTGTTTGCAAACTAGATTTCTCTGCAACGCGGAAATGCTTATTTCGCAGTACATGTGTACAGCAATAAATGGCTTCTACATTTGAGAAGGAGAAGGCATGCAGAGATAGCACAGGGGTGGAAGCATGGTGAACATGTGTCCCTCATCCTATCAGATCTCTGGCTATGTACATGTATGGATCAAATACTCAGTGCTCCAGACTAACCTCTGCATGTTGTCCCGTCCACATTCAGAACACGACTGCCATTGCAAGCGCAGTAGTAGCTGCCAATGGTATTGATGCACACTTCTGAACAGTTGTTCATACCAGTGGAGCACTCATTGATGTCTATATAACCAGAGTGGATTATTAATATCAGTAAGAAAGACTAGTCGTATAGAGAAAGTTACCTGAACAATTCTTGCCATTAGTTAGCGCATACCCACTTGAACACTGACATAAGTATCCACCAATGAGATTGATGCAAGTGCCTGCACACCCTCCATTGTTGATTGCACACTCATTAACATCTGAATGTACAGTTTGGTTAAAGTGATTAGCAACAAATTTTATTTTAAAAATCCAATATGAATGTTGGGCATCCAATATTTATGTACAGTTCTCAAATCCAGCATGAAGCACAACACATTTAATTAATCACTGAACTGCATAATTATGTCAACACTTCATTACATAGCTAATTAACTCGATTTTTGTAGGACAGTTCATAAAAACATCAAAGTTCGATTCCTAAATACACATAGATTTCAACCCTCCAATAACGTAGATAGCAGAGTCTACCTCTCACATTGAACATAATACAACATGATATCTGAAAGTCGTGTAAAAAATACCAAACACCAACCACAATAACTACCCACTTATAAAGCCAATCAATGCCCACCTAGACACCTCAGTGCAGCATCCTTGGAGTGGTCAGAAGGACAGGAGAAGGCACCTCTGAGAGATGAACATTGAGAAATGGAGGACTCTGACCCTGTACAAGACACTTTGTCCAGGAAGGTGGGGAGAGTAGAAGTTGGGAACGAGCCAGATGCCAAAACCTGCACGCCCGCAGCTGAATGGACAATGATTCAAGTGAAAGCCACACATAAAACCTTTGAAAATCAATGCCCTAAAAAACAAATCAATCTTGAAACTTCTGATTTAATATTTCTAACACTTGCCCCTTTAGAATACCACTATAAATGGTAACTGCATAGCTGGAATTGATTTCAGTAAGAGTCTATGGACGATACACACAAAGACACGCAGCTTACCTTGCAACAGGCCAAGCTGCCTACAGACAGCCTGAGCAACAGCAGAGCTAACCACGCCACAAACAGCACCCCAGGCATTGTTGAAGCAGACCTCCAGTCTACCCTCCGCCCTGCTGCTGCCTCCATTCAACCTCACATCCCCATCAGTGCAGTTAGCATAGGGGACACGTGCATCTGGTGGATGGAAAGAGGCACATGATTTGGGGGAGGAGTGTAATGGTGTGAGTGGAGGTGGCTGTGGTGGTATGGAGAGGCCTTCATAAAACATCACAACACATGAGGTGGCAGAAGAGTACCCCTCGTTCTAACTTAGTAGTAATATGTGTTAATTCTTCCATTATCCATACTGTGATGCTCCAATGTTTTGCACTGTAAAAACACACTGTCTTGCATTCCCAATTCAGCCACACCTCAAACAGGTCTACTTCACGCCCACCACCTTAACCATGCTCACCATCCCTCACACCCAGCCCTCACCTTGGCAAACAGCTGCTGCATCACCATCTATGGGGTCACAGTTGGCAGGCTGGCCTATGCCAAAGAGGGTGTGGTTGCACCCGAGCAAACCAGGTTCAGTTCCAATGCATCCAACATCTCCAATGGTTTGATATACGGCTGGATCGGCATACAGTCCATTGGTTACTGCAATAGCACCTGCATAGGGGAGGAAGAAGAGACCGTGTGTGTGTGGAACACATCACCATGCCAACAAAAACCATGCAGGGAGTAAAATCATATGCAGTATGTGCACAATATCAATTATACATTCCACTGGGTTGACACACTCAGGCACATGAAGGTAACGCTACCACTATAATAGGTCTGATGTTATGTGATGTTTAGCAAAACTGTTACATGCTTGATTTTGACAAGTGTGGATTTACTCAAATATTGCATTTTAATAGGGAATGTGATGATAGCACTATATTCCTCCACGCACAATAATGCCATAACATACATCCAACCAATCACATTTAGGTGCAAGTCACTCACCATAAGATGAAAAGCCGAGCTGTTTACAGACTACAGAGGCATCTGTGTTGCCCCATCCAGTGTTGCACACGGCACCATACTGTCCACCAATGCACACCTCCACTCTCCCTCTGGCCAGCTGGTTACTTATGAAGAAGTTGGCAGGGTAGCTGCCCTCTGACCCGTAGAAAGAAGTCCCTGTGCCTACCAGAAGCCGGACACCCCCATTGACACAAGCGCTAGAGGCTATGAAGGGATTAGAACCATATAACAAACACTGCCAAGTGTGATGACCAAGTAGTCATTGATGATGTCATTTGCATGGACTAATTATTACATCCAGATTATGACTAAAGGGTCACTGATGGGATGTATGGCTACAAAACAATGATTCATTCAGAGTGATAACAGCTCCAATTTTTCCCTAATTACCATGGCACTTTTTTTTTTGATGCAATGTGACATCAGGAAAATAGTTACAAATTTATCTCTGAATCTAAACCCCTTGAAACATAAACTCTTCTAACCCCAGAGACTGACCTCCACACTGGACGGCAGCTAGCTTGTTTGTGGCGCATGTTCCACTCAGCCTATAGGTGCACTGGAGGAGAGAACTCTCTGTTCCTGCACACACCACACTGTAGACAGATGGTGGGAGTGGTCCATAGTCCACTGATAGGGCTGTAGCATCTGTAGAACACAACAGAGAGCATTAGCAACAATTATTATGCTAAAATAGGTGCCTGTCCATACACATTTTAAAAATAAGTTATCAATTCATACTAGGACCACCAACAAACATTATTCAGAATGATTGGAGATTACCAATGATTAAAACAACCCTTACAGATGGGTCACAGCTCATGAATGGTCATTTCAAGGTGGGTATGATGCCCTTATCATGCAGACATACATACACACACACACACACACACACACACACACACACACACACACACACACACACACACACACACACACACACACACACACACACACACACACACACACACACACACACAAGGTGGGAAACCAAACAGCAGTGGGGTTAAAGCCAAATGGCTTAGAAAGATGCATGTGGTTGATGAGTCTGGATACTGCACTGAATTCTCCAGGGCATATTATGATTCCATATAGCACCTATGCAGATTCTCTATGGAGCAACTATATCTGCCCTCACCCCTCTCCTTCCCTGCTTCCTTTCTCTATGGAGCAACTATATCTGCCCTCACCCCTCTCCTTCCCTGCTTCCTGTCCAAACATGTTTCAAAAAGAGCAGTTTAGTTATGGACTTAAAATCATTTTAGTTATGGACTTAAATCATTTTATGCAATGCATGTTTGCTGAATGCAGTTCTGTAAAATGTAATTGGACATGAACAAAATACCACACCGTGTAGAACTCACATCCGGTCATGTTCAGCTGTGAACACACCACTTGTGCATCATACTGGTCCCAAAAGTCATAACAGATGGACCTGTAGTTGTTACTGACACACACTCCCACTGCCCCTGTTATGTTAGCACTGGAAGTCACATTCAACAGAAGGACTTGCCATTCACATGACCCGTCTGTACAATCGAACGAAAGAGAAGGAGTTAGTGAGAGAGAGAGAGAGAGAGAGAGAGAGAGAGAGAGGACGAGAGAGAGAGAGAGAGAGAGAGAGAGATGAGAGAGAGAGAGAGAGAGAGAGAGAGAGAGGGAGGGAGCACTTACTGCAATTGAAACCATTTCCACTGAAACCCATATGGCAAACACATGCATAGCTTCCAACAGTGTTGACACAGTTAGCATTTGTACTGCACTGTTGAGTCCCAGTGACACACTCATCAATGTCCACACAGGTCCTCCCCATCTCCTGTGTAACCAGGGTTACAAGAGCAGTTGTAGCTCCCTATGGTGTTGGTACAGGTTCCATTTGGAGCCCTAGCACAGCTGCTGTTTCCAGTAGAGCACTCATCAATGTCCACACAGTTTCCTCCTGTCCCAGTGTAACCAAGGATACATAAACAGCTATAGCTTCCTATTGTGTTGACACACGAAGTAATAGAGCTACAATTGTTCATCTTCGAAGCACACTCATCAATGTCCACACAGGTCCTCCCATCTCCTGTGTAACCAGGGTTACATGAGCAGTTGTAGCTCCCTATGGTGTTGGTACAGGTTCCATTTGGAGCCTTAGCACAGCTGTTGTTTCCAGTAGAACACTCATCAATGTCCACACAGTTTCCTCCTGTCCCAGTGTAAGCAAGGTTACATAAACAGCTATAGCTTCCTATTGTGTTGACACACGAAGTAATAGAGCTACAATTGTTCATCTTCAAAGCGCACTCATCAATGTCCACACAGGTCCTCCCATCTCCTGTGTAACCAGGGTTACATGAGCAGTTGTAGCTCCCTATGGTGTTGGTGCAGGTTCCATTTGGAGCCCTCGCACAAGTGTTGTTCCCAGTAGAACACTCGTCAATGTCTGCTCATTAAATACACAGCTCATAGCAAAAGGTTAATGTCATTGTTTTTCTTACCATTGCAGTTAAACCCATCTCCAGAGAAGCCTGGATTACAGCTACATGTGTAGCTACCAATAGTGTCATGGCAGGTGGCATTCTTACTGCACCCGTTTGTCCCTCTCCCACATTCATTGATGTCTGTAATGGAAGGTCAAATGGCACATATGTTACATCACAAGTGCACATTCACTCACTTGTACAGTTCACTCCATCCCCCTCAAATCCAACCAAGCAGGAACACTGGTATGATCCAATTGTATTGGTGCAGTTAGCATTCATACCACAACTGTTATTTCCATTGCACTCATTGGCATCTGGAGATGAGAGCTATGTACATCACCAACATAGAAATGGATGTGTGGATATATCTTACCAGTGCAATTGAAACCATTTGGCTGAAGGGAGTAGCCAATTTGACAGGCACAGAAGAAACTTCCAACAGTGTTGTTACATAACTGCTGACAGCCTCCATTAGCAGCTGAACACTCATCCCCATCTGAACGGTGAAGGTTCATCAGTGATCGAATGGTCATCATTCCTTCAATTAATAACTTAACCCTCCCACTCCTTACCATTGCAGGAATGCCCATCACTTCCAAGAACATAGCTCTTATTGCAGGAACAGTAGTAGCTACCAATAGTGTTGGTGCAGTTTTGAGCACACCCTCCATTGTTTGTCAAGCACTCATTAATGTCTGTGTGTTGGTGAGAAGATCAAAACACAGCTTAAACAGTTGTTGTCACTCTCCTCACCTTCACACACTGCTCCCACTGTATCTGCATTGGTGCAGGTCACCAGACCTGTGACCACACCTGCATTACAGTCCACTAGTCTAGCTTCCCTTCCTGTACACTGAAGTTGGTCCAGAAATATTGGCCCTGATGTGATATTGATCTGAGATCCACTCAACACTTGAGGAGCTGAGGATTTTAGACAATTATGAACCATACATCCACGACCCACACCCCTGGCCTTACTTGAGCCAGCCTTAAATCCACCCAACTGTCTGCACACCACTATGACCTCTGCAGGCTGGAATTGATTGCGACACACACCACCCCATGCCTGGTTGAGGCACACTTCTACTCTACCCACTCCAGGCTGTGCACCAACCAATCGAATGCTCCCATCAGTACAGTTTGCCAGCTGAGTTGTAACATCTGTTGATGAAGGAACACAGAATGTGAATATCAGATTGGCATATGTGAATCACACAAGTATAGACTCTGTAAGGTTAACCCTAAGCAAAGAAACAAGTATGAACCACAGGGGGGTGGAGTGGGAGGGGGTTCAGGGAACATATGCCTTAATCCCCAAGAAGACATATGATATGCAACAAGAGGACATATGCTAAACAACAAGATAACACATTCAGAACAACAAGAGAACATATTCAGAACAACAAGAGGACATATCCAGAACAACAAGAGGACATATTCAGAACAGCAGAAGAACACATTCAGAACAACAAGAGAACATATTCAGAACAACAAGAGAACATATTCAGAACAACAAGAGGACATATCCAGAACAACAAGAGGACATATCCAGAACAACAAGAGGACATATTCTGAACAACAAGAGGACATGTGCTGAACTCAAGAGATGAGAAAGGGAGAGTGTTGGGAACATGCCAAAACAACAGATATCATATTAAACCACAGCTGACCCTCCACAAATGAATTAACATTGAAGTACACTGTACACCACAGGCAGTACCTTGGCATACAACCCCAGCATCCTGGTATGCTGAACAGCTGGTACCGCTGGCCTGAATTCGAGGACAATCCTGTAGTACACGTTCAGAACCAGAGCAGTTAACTCCCCCAAGCACAAAAGGAAGGCTGTTCTCTCCAAAGGTATCCCCAGTGATGGCCACAGCACCTATAAGAACAGTGCAGATAATGGAATAGCAGACAAATTTTGAAAACTAATACCCGGAAATCAAAAGCCCTTGTACTCAGATAAATCTCTATTTGGCAAATGAAGGTATCGTCATTTATTTGAATTGGTAAGATAAAATGTTATTGCAACCTTATGGTAACACCCTTAAGACATGGTATGGCTAGGTTTTCAATTTTACATGTAATCATTACAATACGTTGACTGCAATTACCAAATAGCTTACATGAGCCTGATAAGAAACAATACAGCGAGCAGTTTTCTAATTACATTATATACACGGCCAGTCTTCCATGCGTCTGAATTGGATCCGCTACTCAAAGGAGGTGATTCAGCCGTGAGGCAGATTTAATTTACCGACCTTGTTCCGGATACCATTGAAAATTATGTCTACCTCATGGCTGAGTCCCCTCCTTTGAGTAGTGTATCTGATTCAGAAAACTGGCTGTGCACTGTAAGCGGCTTTGTGTATATAGCAGGTGCACTTGTTTGGTGATGGGTGACCTGATCTCATGGTTGGAGAAGGTTTCCTCATTCATAAGAAACACCAACAATGCAATAGCTGCAACAAAACACTCTGATCTGGCAGAGCTAGGACTACCATATTGAATCATCTAAAACCATCTAAAGGTTAAACAATTCAACAACACAGTTATAAATAATGACCAACCACTTCCCCTGCAGTTATCTATAGCTGATAGCTGATAACCAGTACACAGACACAGAGTGGGAGAAGGTGTCTAGAGTAGATATCTTGTTGAACATCTGTTTAACCCCATTGGCATTTGTCTATAGTGGACCACCACAGGCACTGTGTGGGTAGTCTAGTCAACCTAGTGTCCTTACCATAAGGGGAATACCCTAGACCCTTGCAGGCCACAGAGGCATCCTTGTTGCTCCATGACTGAGAACAAACTGTTCCAAACTGCCCGCCTAGGCACACCTCCACCCTCCCTCTTGACAGTTGGTCTAGGTCACTATCAAGGTACAGGGCACTAGGGTTCCCTGAATGGTAGAAGGACAGAGCATCCGGGCCAACAATCAATCTGATCTGGCCATCAATGCATGTGCCTGTGTGTGAAGAGGGAGGGAAAATTAAATTGAGTCCTTTGCTCCACTCATGCCTCTTCATATTCTCACCTCCACATATTACACCTGCTATTTCATTGGAATAACAGTTGTGCATTCCAATGGGGTTGTGTTGGCACTGCAGGACTGAACCTTCTGTACCCACACACTTCACATTGTCCAGGAAGATCTGCCCATTCCCTGCCCCAAAATAGCTACGAGGCACTGCAACTGCACCTGGGGAAGTGATTGGACAATGAGCTACAAGCCTTCACCACAGGGCCCTAATGGTACCCACCAGTGGTGGTAAGGTTCAGCTGCCTGCAAACCACTGCAGCATCAAGCTCATTCCAGAAATCATCACAGATGGTTCCAAAAGTCTGGTTATAGCAGATCTCCACACGACCCATATTGCTTGATGTGCCATTGACGAGTACAACAGTTCCATTTTGACAAGCTACAATGGAATGGGAAGAACATTAGTTAGATACATACATCAGAGACAGCTCCCTTGTTGCATGTCTAACCTAGTCTGCTC
The DNA here is from genome assembly GCA_013339895.1 of Ephydatia muelleri. Lineage (NCBI taxonomy): Eukaryota > Metazoa > Porifera > Demospongiae > Spongillida > Spongillidae > Ephydatia > Ephydatia muelleri. The sequence goes on from JABACO010000023.1 coordinate 1,055,253, forward strand.
ATCAGGGGCTTACGTAATGATTGTGCCAATTGATACATTCAACCACACATAAGGCACTACCAACTATTGCACGAAGAAGTTTCAATTATTTATGGAGTCTAAGTTTCGATGGCCTTTGAGCCTACTTACAATGCATATAAGGGACAGCTTACGTATGCATCCATGGCTGTCAGGAAGTAAAACTTGCCCGGGATTGCATGTACAATAATAGCTCCCTTGTGTATTGACACAAGTCTCTGTGCAGTTGCCATTCTGAACTGAACACTCATCAATATCTTCATGTGAAGGTGGAAGGTAGAGGGGAGAAGGGAAGATTAGAATGTAATGGAAACAGCAAACACAGCAGGCCAATGTGTTTTACCAGTACAATTGAAGCCATTAGATGCAAGGACATATCCTGCTTGACAGCTGCATTGGAACCCGGGGATAAGCTCGGTACAGACATGCTGACAGCCTCCATTGTTCATGGCACACTGCTTGATGTCTGGGAAAATTGGAGCAATAACTGGTAAACCTCCAACTAGAAAGCCATTGCATTCCATAGCCCATAACAGCACACAATTTATGTGACACAGTCCTCAATTTTCCCAATCTAGTATTAGGCTGACCGAGGGTCAGAGAATGGAAAAGAGACCCAGCTAGGTGTATTGGATGCAACGAACAGGGTAGTGTTAATGGTGCTAGTTCCGTACGTGGTAGTATACCCCGTATATACGGGGTATACCCCGTTAATTTGTTTTCGATTTATTAAGGTCTAGGACATCGCAAATATTCTGCAGCTGCTACAAACATATGAAGGGATGATTGAATAACAAGGGTACACAGCACTGTAGTACAGGGCCGGCGCACACGGTCCGGTTGGTCCGGTTTTGGCCGGACCAACTTTTATCCCGAAATGAAGGCGTGTCTGATCACGCCTACATATAAATCAATAATGTGACAAATAATTAATTTTGATTGCTCAATGAAATTTATCAGCTGCTCATGGCGAATCTCGTTTCTGATACAAACATCAAATGTTACCGAATTGCCAGATACTCCGCATCAGCCTCAACATTTTTCGTTCCCTAAGCGCTCTTTTGGGAAAAAGAATATAGTTATGAGATCTTTCGAGGCATTGTGGTTTAAACCATGGCCTTTTCTTCACTACGATGAGGCACGCGATCTCACGTTTTGTCATATATGCGTAAAAGGATTCAAAGAAAAAAAGATGTGGTCTAGCACTAGAGCTGATACTGCATTAGTAAGTTCTGTCATTGAAATTTTATTGCCTAACTTCTAGGTTGTAAATTTTCAATGTAGGACTAAGGGATTTTCCAATTGGAAGGATGGCACTTTGTCATTTAAAAGCAGTGAAGTCATCAAGAAGCAGTGGAAGTTTGTGTTACTCTACCAGCGACCTCGGTACATATTGGTGAGCAATTATCAACCCAGTTTGTAGAAGAAAATAAAACTAATCGTAAGATGCAGATTAAAATACTGTCTTGCCTTCTGTTATTGGCCCGTCAAGGTTTAGCAATTATAGGGGAGATGGTGATGAGTGTGATGCAAATTTTATCCAATTGTTCAAGTTTTTGGGACACGATGATGTCTCTATAAATGAATGGTTGAAAAAAAAAAGATGGACAAATACACCTATCCAAAATGAGCTCCTCAAAATTATGTCACATTATATTTTAAGAGATATTGCTGAACAACTTCAAAATTCTTCTTTTTTTAACAGGGATGATTGATGAAACAACTGATGTCACTAACCAGGACTGAACAGGTAACAATTATTTTTAGAATGGTAGACAATGACTTGAGTGTTAAGGAAGAGTTTGTTGGTTGGGTTGTACACTGTGAATTCCATTACATCAGTCACTCTAACTGAAGTTATAAAGGATGTCATGTTAAGGTTAAATCTTTCAATGAGCAAACTTCGTGGACAATGTTATGATGGCTGCAGCACAATGAGTGGAACAAGGTCAGGCATTGCTAAAAGTATAATGGATGAAGAACCAAGAGCAGTGAACACTGTTACGGTCACTCATTAAATTTAGCTGCAAGTGATGCCATTAGGAACTCAAAGCTAATGAAGGATGCTTTAGATACAACTCACGAGATCACAAAACTCATGTTTTCTCCAAGGCATTAGGCAATATTCAGAGCTAACAGGCAGGAAAATGACATGCTCACAGACAGCAGTTCCAGTGTAGATATTAGGGTTCTTTGTCCAACAAGGTGGACAGTTAGAGCTTTATTCAGTGTGATAGCAAACTGTACAATCCTCATGAACACAAGGGATGAATCCACAAGAGTAGCAAGAGACATGGAAACCAAAGCAAGGATCCTAGGAGTGCAAAGTCAAATGAAAAAGTTTAGTTTTATGTTTGGTGTATACCTTGCATGGTGGTGAAATGATACTTTGGCACTCAGATAATCTCAGCAAAACATTGCAATCCAATACTATTTGTGCAGCTGAAGGACAAAATGTATCTGGCATGCATGTGTAACGATGGCAACAGCTGTACGCATGAGCAACACTACTAGCGACAGCCTGACGACAGAACTATCGAGAACTGTAGTGCCGTGTGCATTAAAGAACAATAGTTGGCTGGTATATAATTGAGTGTATTGTATGCGTAGGGTGAGACACTGTCATAAAGTTTGTAGTCTGTTTGGGACTGTGAGTGCGCTACAATTGGTGTCAGAAGTGGGATGGCTGAAGAAGAGAACATGGACACCTCTGGGGACCCGGTTTCTGCGGGAACAACCACTGTTGTTGAAAGGGTTGTCAGAATGTCGCTTCGACCGCCTCCACGCTTTGGCGCTAAAGGCGATTGGAAGCTGTGGTTATCAAGATTTGAAATGTATGCTACTCAGGCGAAGATTGCGAAGGATAGCTGGTCAAAGGAACTACTGTCGCTGTTAGAGGACGAGCCTTACCGCATGGTTACGCACCACGGGCTGGCTCAGACGGGTGACTATGACGCGGTATGTGATTGTATTCAGCGGTCTTATGCACCATTAGGTAGCGAGCTGGAGTGGCAGTTGAAAGTGCGCACGAGGGTGCAGAAAGTTGGGGAGTCATTAATGGAGTTCTGTGGTGCTCTGAGGGGTATGGCAGATAAAGCTTTTCCTGCGTGGCCAGCAGAACAATTACAGGACCTGCTGCGCAATCAGTTTATTCAGGGAGTCCTTTCTTCGTCGGTGCAACTAGCGCTAATGAAAGAAGAGCCAAAAACCTTGGACGATGCGTTGAAATTAGCCTGTAAGCACGAGATGGTAGAGACTGCACAGAAGCATTTGCAAATGTTGCGGCAGAAAGAAGTTGTGGCATCTACAGAAGGTGAGAGCTCTAATTCTGAATTACTTACAGCTACTTTACGCCGAGATAGAGAACGAAGCGAAGTAGAGACTCTGAGACGAGAAGTACAAAGGTTATCTGAGAAGCTGAAAGGTGGGCAGCGGGGAAGAGTAGATAATAGTGAAGAACGGGAGAAAACGGGGCCGGTGTGCTGGAATTGCAAGTCTCGTGGACACGTAAGAAAGGATTGTCCAAAGAATGCACACGGAAGAAGGCAGTTAAAGTGTTGGGAATGCGGTGAGCTTGGGCATGCTCAGCGTGATTGTTTGAAACGACGAGGTGTGGTGCAAGCTGTAAGCTCATCTATGATGATTCAGGGAGAGGTGGCAGGGAGACTAACTAGAATGCTCATTGATACGGGTTCTGGGGTAACACTAATCAGGGAAGATGTATGGAGGGATGTATTAAAAGGTGGAGGATATGGTTACCATCTAAAAGATCTTAACCACCCTGTGGTTACAGCAAATGGGCAACAATTGAACTTGTTGGGTCAAGTTGAGTTGCCTTTGCATATTGGTAGCATACATACTAACTTCCCAGTCTTAGTTGCTAGTCAGTTGACACAAGAGTGCTTGATCGGAGCTGATTTTCTTTCCAAGTTTAATTGTCAACTAGATTTAGGCGCTGGAGTACTTGTAGCAGGAACTGAGGCATTAAGCATGGAAACAGATAGGAAAAGTCGATCACCAGTTGGGGTTTGTGATGTGCAACTTATTGAGCACGTGGAGGTCCCTGGGTCATCTCAAATGCGAATTCTTGCTGCATGTAATGGTGGCCTGTGTGGTGTAAATGGTTCTGTATTGTTAGAACCCAATGTTGCATTCATGGAACGTCATGGCTTGATGGTGGCTAGATCTGTCTCATTTGTGAGTAAGGGGTCAAAAGAAGTACTTGTCCAGTTGCTTAATCCTTCTTCTTTCCCTATTGTTCTGCATAAGCAGGAGGTGGTAGGCACACTGCATCCTTTGGATGAACACAATAGCATGGCATGCTCGGCTGGAGTGGATACACAGGGGAGCCATAACACTAGTGTTCAGAGCATTGCCAAGCAGTTGGTCGATAAGGTGGCAGAAGGTGTTACGGACAATGAGAAGGATGAGTTACAACAACTGTTATTGAAGTATAGTGGTATTTTGTCACAATATGAGGGTGATCTAGGGAGAACAGATTTAGTTTACCATCACATTGTTACTGGGGACCATAAAGGAATTAAACAGTCAGGGCGTAGGTTGCCTTTTCATCAGAGGGAGGAAGTGAAAGAGTTGCTGGATGGCATGTTGGAAAGACAGGTGATAGAACCTAGTCAGGGGTCATGGTCATCCCCAGTAGTGTTGGTCAAAAAGAAGGATGGATCCACAAGATTTTGTGTGGACTTCAGACAGTTAAATGCTGTGACCAAGAAGGATGCACAACCCCTACCTCGCATTGACGAAACACTGGATGTCCTGGGGTCTGCACGGTGGTTCTCCTGCCTTGACCTTACAAGCGGATACTGGCAGGTTGAGGTGGCACCTGAAGATCGTGAGAAAACGGCATTTGTTACTCCATATGGTCTATTTCAGTTCCGTGTCATGCCTTTTGGTCTTACAAATGCTCCTGCCACTTTTCAGCGTCTAATGGAGCGAGTGCTAGCAGGACTCCACTGGACCACATGTCTTATCTACCTGGATGATATCTTGATTTTCAGTGCAACAGTCCAACAGCATTTCACAAGGTTGCGAGAGATCTTTGATCGTCTGAAACAAGCTGGTTTGAAAATAAAACCCAGTAAGTGTTTGTTGTTGCAAAAGAGCATCAAATATTTAGGGCATGTAGTGTCAGAGCATGGTATTAAGACTGATTCAGACAAAACAAGGTGTATTGCTGATTGGCCTACTCCGTCCTGTCTGCAAGATTTGAAACAATTCTTGGGGTTAGCGTCATATTATAGACGATTTGTCCGAAATTTTGCTGCTATAGTTGCTCCTTTAGTAAAGCTTACTGAAAAGGGCCATGTGTGGCATTGGTCATCTGACTGTGACGCTGCATTTTTACAGTTGAAGGAACGCCTGGTAACATCTCCCATATTGGGCTACCCTGTATTCAATCAGCCATTTATGGTGGACACCGATGCTAGTGGGGAGGGGCTTGGGGCTGTTCTGTCACAGTATGTATCGGGTGTGGAACGTGTCATTGCTTTTGCAAGCAGGTCCCTGTCTAAAGCTGAAAGGAAGTACTGTGCTACAAGGCGTGAGATGCTTGCTTTAGTATGGGCCATCAAACATTTTCGCCCTTATCTGTATGGCAGGCGTTTTACAGTGCGGACAGACCATGCTTCCTTGCGGTGGTTGCAGAGTTTCCATGAACCAGAGGGTCAAGTGGCTAGATGGCTGGAATGCCTTTCTGAATATGATTTTGAGGTGGTTCATCGCCCTGGTACTAAGCATACCAACGCTGATGCCTTGTCCCGTATGCCTTGCCCTCAGTGTCAGTTATCATTTCCGCAGGTTTGTACGATGCAATCGGATGTCTGGCTGCCATGTTGGACTCTGGATGAACTTGCTGAGGAACAAAGACAGGACTCCAGCATTGGGCAAGTTATTCAATGGATGGAAAATGATAGTATCCCTCGGGTATTTCCGAAGCACCTGTCTTCGCATACCCAAGCATTGTGGGCTCAGTCTTCATATCTGGTTTTGCAGAATGGGGTGTTATATAGGCGGTGGGAAGATGTTCCCTGCAAGGGGCTTCATAGAAGGTTGCAGTTAGTTCTCCCTCCTACTCTGGTCCCGGTGCTATTAGAAGCCTTACATAGTTCAATAAGGGGAGGTCATTTTGGAACTAGCAAGACCCTTGCAAAGGTGCGTGAGCGTTTTTATTGGGTAGGGCAGCGCAAAGATGTAGCTGCTTGGTGTTCTGGTTGTCTATCCTGTGCATCTAGGAAGCCTCCACCTGCAAAACTACGTGCACCCCTGCAGCTTGACCCTGCAGTACGGCCGCTGCAACGTGTGGCGATGGATATTATGGGGCCCTTACCTGAAACCTCGAGAGGCAACAAGTATATTCTTGTTATTGCAGATTACTTTACTAAATGGTCGGAAGCCTACCCAATACCTAACATGGAGGCAATAACTGTAGCTAAATGTTTGGTGAATGAATTTATTTGTCGTTTTGGTGTGCCTGAGCAATTGCACTCAGACCAAGGTAGAAACTTTGAAAGTAAGGTCATTAAAAACATATGTGACCTTCTTCAAATTCGAAAAACTCGCACGTCTCCATATCACCCCCAATCGGATGGGTTAGTTGAACGATTTAACAGAACATTGTTAAATTTGTTGAGCATTGCAGTTGTTGATGCTGAACGTGACTGGGATGTGCAATTGCCATTATTGATGTTTGCTTACCGTACGTCTATGCATGAGACCAATGGGGTAACACCTTTTGAGATGATGTTTGGGAGGGAGGTGGTGCTGCCAGAGCATTTGATGTTCAATCTACCAGTTAGTACTGAGCAGGTCCTGCAGGAAGGGGTCGAATATGTAGACTATCTGAAGAAAAGGTTCCAGCTGGTGCATCAGTACGTCAGACAGAATGCACAGAAAGGCATGCAGCGTCAGAAGACTGGATACGATCAGAAGGAGAATACGCGGTGTGTTTTCCGGAAAGGAGATCATGTATGGCTCTACACCCCTGCTGTCCCAAAAGGAAAGTCTCCCAAATTTCATCGACCATGGCAAGGACCGTATCAAGTATTAAAAAAAAAGGGTGAAGTGACTTATGATATCCGACGTCTGGCGCATCCGCGAAAAAGATTAATTGTGCATTACAATCGGTTGAAACCCTTTTTGCAGGCATCACCTCCTGGAGAACAGGAGCCAAGTGAGGAGGAGGAGGAGGAGAAGGAGGAGAAGGGAACACCAAGTGAAGAACAGGAGTCAAGAGGGGAGGAGATTAACCAAGAGCCACAAGAGTCAATGGCTGATTTACAGGATGAGCAATACATATACGTGGAAACTAGGAGGCCAGAGCCAGGGCCAGCAGTGGAGGAACATGTACCCACACCTCCACTTATAGCCCCTGCACCCCGTCAGCCTCCACAGCCACCTGCTGAGCCGGAATTACCTCAACCTGGAGAACAGTTGCGTCGCTCAACTCGGAACAGACATCCTCCACATTGGTATGGGCACATTGTTGTTCATTCTGCTCATACCCATACAAACTGTGAGGACACAGTTTCATTGGATGGGGAGCTGTGTAACGATGGCAACAGCTGTACGCATGAGCAACACTACTAGCGACAGCCTGACGACAGAACTATCGAGAACTGTAGTGCCGTGTGCATTAAAGAACAATAGTTGGCTGGTATATAATTGAGTGTATTGTATGCGTAGGGTGAGACACTGTCATAAAGTTTGTAGTCTGTTTGGGACTGTGAGTGCGCTACACATGGTAGTACATACACTTGAAAAGCTTAGAAGTAGTGAAGCATTTGATTTGTTTTGGCAAAAAGTCACTGACATGTGATGTAGTTCAGAAACCCATGGTGTTGGAGAACCTGATCCACATAACATGCCTAAAAGGTAATTGATCTTGCCATGATTTCAGCAGCCTGCATGGGTATACTGTTTATTGTCAGCATGAGAACCTCCTATTGAAAGCTGCCTGAATTTAAGAGTGAGTTTGATGTTGTCTGTTCTTTCTACAAAGATGATTTTCAGCCAGAGCTTTTGCATTCTCAGTTGTGCATATTTAACACTGAATTCAACATTTCAACAAATCCAGCAGAGCACCAACAATAATTGATTTAATTGAGTACTTTCTACCCTCACAAATGCTCAAAAAAGCCTGCTCTCTCAAGTGGTCCATGCAATGAAATTGCTATTAATTATGCCTGCTACAAATCTTATTTCAGAAATATCTTTTAGTGCCCTCAGAAGGGTCAAGATGTGTCAACAGAGGCTGAACAATCTCATGGTCCTTCATGTTCATAAAGAGCTCACTGATAGTATCAAATTAGAAGACATTGCTAATGAATTTGTAGATGATTCACATCATAGAGTAAAAGTATTTGGAAAGTTTTAATAATTTGACTCATGCATAACATCATTTGATTCAAAATTTCAGTGAACATTAGAATGTAGCGTAATTATTATAGTGGTTAGCCTGGGATGAACACTGATTGGTATATGGATAAATGTAAGTGTGTAGCGAGGTGTGCAGCAAAAAAAATTTGTGTGCGCAAAGCGCGCGCTCCTCTTTTCAACTGGCAGGACCAACTTTTCTCGGAGTGCGCCGGGCCTGTAGTATAAATACTTTCCTACGACATGTAGCGTTGCGAACATTTTCGCTAACTTTATCAGTACAAGGATTGTATTCATTGTCCAGCGGCTTTATAAGAACCACCGCTGTCAAAACTATACTAGCTAGCGCTCGTATTTAACATTACACGCATGACCATTGCTATTTTATTAGTACTATAGTTCTGATGGCTTGCTGCATGAAGTGTGACTCACAACAAGTATGCTATACGCGTTGCGTGTACTTTTAATAAACGTTTCTCAGAAGGCAATTCATGCACATTGCCATGCGCGTCATGTGACTCCTTCGACGATATTTTATCTCCGATGTTTCCTATTCCGTGAGGCATAGTCATGTAACCTCAAAATCCTGAACTGGATGGTGCCGCCATTTTGTAGTTGATCAAATAGGACGCGTGGTGGCTACAATAACTGTTAGACCCACAAAGCAATTAAAATAGTTAAAACAAAACCACCAAGCCGAGTACATAGGGGTTTTTCCTCACTGCTGCGTATAACCATTAATAATAATATTACCACCATTTAATAGTGTAATGTATGCGTGTCAAACCAAAATATAAGTCTTTGCTCTAACTTGATTTGGTAGGGTCTGGTTAACGTTGAAGTCACACAAAGATCTTTAAAATCACACCTGTTTAAGGCAGTGGAGTATTTTGATGCAATAGATTTAAATGCTGAAATTTTACACAATAGTAAATTACCCTAAGCCTCACATTCGTTGTAAGCTACGGTAAAATCGGATGTATGGTTTGTTCATTTCAGGCCCAACGTTGTATACCCCCATATTTACGGGTGGGAAACCTGAGCTATGGGGCACAGTCTGTGCAAGTGGAGACCTCCCTTCTCAATGTGGGTGTGGTTGGTGGTGATGGAGGAGAGTGGGGGGCCCAAGTGTGGCAGTGTAGAGTGCCAAGTGCTGGATAACCGGTGTAGAAAAAGTCGGGAGGGAGGAGGGTTAGATACACACGACCGTGTGAAAGGTTGTGAAAGGTGGTTGTGAGGTGGAGGGGAGATGTGACGGAAGAGTGAACTGGAAGTGTTAGAATTTATGTGAACTACCCACCTAACACATTGCAGGACTTGGCCACAATGCCTGAAGTTATTGTCGCATATAGGGTGCCATGGTAACCTCACTTTGGGTTATTGGCATATATAGGATTTGCACTGACATTAATGACTTTAAAGAACAATGCCTGAAGTTATTGTCACATATAGGGTGCCATGGTAACCTCACTTTGGGTTATTGGCATATATAGGATTTGCACTGACATTAATGACTTTAAGAACAGATGTCGTATTCAGGGGGCCTATGTAAATTGTCTACATTAACTCATTTTTTAATCTAACACCCATGTTAGCTAGCATTTACCCCAAGTTGATTTGAGGTTCTCCAATTAGAGTATAAATGTCACAGTGTATCACCACACTCTTTGCTTACCCTGCAGGACATAATGGACACTGTTGCACCCAAGCTCGCCACCTTGATGGACAACTATAAAGTCAGTTGTGTTTTATTAAATATGGTTGGACTATTAAGCTGAATAACCCAGCATTCTCTTGGCACTGATGTCGCCTAGGTGATGATCTACAATGGACAGCTGGACATCATTGTAGGCGCACCCCTGTCCGAGCGATTCCTGACGGTCCTTAGCTGGTCTGGCCAATCGGAGTACCTTGTGGCCAACAGGACTGTGTGGAAGATCAGCCCCTCTGATGAGGACGTGGCTGGTTACATCAGACAAGTTGGCAAATTTTGGCAGGTATGGGAGAATTGTAGGGAGCAACATTTGTGCCCATAAATTATCTCATTTTGTCCTTTTTTGTAAAAAGCGGAAAATTTTCACTGCCATGTAAACTATGTTTCTTTTTAAACAAACATAAAATTATTCAACCCGCCATCCTTTTTTGAACGACTTTTTTGTTCCTCCCCGGAACGGAAGAGATTAAGGGGTGTTTAGGTCTACAGTAAGTAAACATTGTTTAATGTTGGTGGGAATGCTACCCTCAGGAAGGTTATAGCTCTCTGCCTGTTGATAAGCTCAAAGGCATAGCTACGTATACAACCCCTCCCCAGCTATACTGCCTTTCAACCACAACAACCAAATAGGCTTTTCTTTAGGGGTTGGTTCCAGGCATTACCTATTTAAGAGAGATCTGGGAAGGGTGACTCACTCAGTCATCAGCCACTGCAGCTACAAAGTCATCCGACCCACCTCTCCCATCTGTACCTGTATGCACACGATATTTTTGCTTTATGTGTATCATGTATACTTTCTATCATTAACTTCCACAGGCAGGCGGCACCCTCTGGGCTTCTACCCCAATAGCCACCTAACCATTGCCAGTGTAATGGTTTTGAACGCAGGCTGACCCAATGATAGCCAGCGCTTATCATTGGTCCTTGCTGGCTAGGTAGCAAACGTCCAGCTGCGGCTGCTGCCTGCCCCTCAGTGGGCAAAAACAACGACATTGAACATGGGACAGAATTCGGGTGACCTTAAACCATGCTTTCGTACTCAATGCATGGGGAGCATCCCAGGGTAAGCATTAACATTTAATTACATCCTAAGTGAATGTCTTAGCCTCCATTACCTTGGCAGGATATCCCCACATCCCTCGAATGGTCGCAGGTCTGTTGAATACGATAGGGGCAGGACAAGATGGAGGTCTCTGACCCACGGCAGCCCAAGTTGTTCAGGAAGATGGGTCCACTCCCACTTCCAAATGCAGCCATTCTGAATGCAGTGGCATCTACTCACACAGGAAGGCATGCATAGGGTCACATCACTGTGTATGGACACACACATGCACACACACACACACACACACACACACATGCACACAACATGCATACACACATGCACACACACACACACACACACACACACACACACACACACACACACACACACACACACACACACACACACACACACACACACACACACACACACACACACTCTTGCTTACTAGTGTTGGCAAATCCCAGCTGTTGGCATATCACTGCGGCATCATCTGTATCAAAGCCTCGATCACAAATGGTGCCCCATGCATTGTTGAGGCACAGCTCTACCCTCCCATTCAATGTACTGGTCCCACCCTGAAGCCTCAGGGAACCATCACTGCAGTTCCCTGCAGCTGTAGTGGCGGCTGGAAAGAAAACGCTTTTTTAAACAGGACTTCAAATAAACAGCACCAAGCGTGTTTGATATTCTACAACAACCTGCACACACACAAGCATGACATAATAGATGTCAGGTGTGCACTATATGAAATTATAATAACAGATTAATCAGTTGTAGAAAGGCATTGGGGCAGTCATATGACTAACTCCACAAGGATTGACCAGAAGCATGACGTGCGTATGACTCGTCGTTACCTTGGCAGATCACTCCAGCAGCATCTATGGATCCTAAGCAGCTACTCAGGTCTGTGGAATAGTTGCATTGGAGCAAGCTGTTCTCTGATCCAGAGCAGTTCACACTGGACAGCAGAAGAGGCAGAGAACCATCACTGAAGGCTGACCCTGGCAAAGCAAGTGCTCCTGGAGAGGGAGGTGGGAAGTGGAATGTGAAGGGGTGAGAAGTAGATGTGGGAGAGAGGCATTGTGTGTAGAGCCCATACAAGAATGAATACAGTGTGTGGTGAAGGGTTGAGATATAAGAGCACATGGAAGAGGCAGGACGGAAGCATTATGAAGAAGCACTTAATAACAAGCACAACAGAGGAAATAGAACGATTGTAGGAAAAGTGTGCGTAGACAAAATAGATTACAAGAGGGATGGTGTGCAGTCACCTAGTCTGTTAATGTGGCTAGATATGAAAAGTGTTCATGAGGGTGTGTGATTCAATTGGGGGATCTAAACTAATGCCTAGTTGACACATAATGACACAGGCTAATTATCCAGCATGCAATGTAAGACAAAAGACTGACCATAGGGAGACAGCCCTAAAGCTCTGCAGGCCACTGAGGCATCCTGATTGGTCCACTGCTTATCACACACCTGACCAAAGGAACCATTCATACACAGCTCCACACGGCCTCGAAGGAGTCCATCCATGCCAGGTCTGGAGTAGTAGGAACTGTCGTAATGGGTTGTCCCAAGGTAATAGTCTGTTCCTGAACCGACCAGAAGCCTCAGAGCACCATCCATGCACGTAGCTACACAGGTGGGTGTGACATTGGAGGATGGTGTGATGCACACAACAGCACCACTGACCTCCACATGCTACTCCTGCATCTTCAGAATGGGCACAATCGTTGATCCCAATGGATGCCACCTTTCTGTTGCATTGAAGGAGTGAAGATTCAGTCCCACTACAAAGGAGATCATCCAGATATATAGGTCCAGTTCCGGGACCAAAATATGCTTTTCGAAGAGCCACCACATCTGCCAAATGTAAATCGTTATAATAAATAAACTGAAAAGCCGCTCCTCCTTACTGATGGAGGAAAGGTTGAGCTGTGAGCAGACTACTTTAGCATCCAGCTGGTCCCAGTGGTCATCACACACTGTCCCATAAGTGTTGTTGATGCAAACCTCCACTCTGCCTTGAGAAGCACTGAGTCCTCCCATCAGTTGAAGCTGACCATAACTGCAACCTTAGGTATGAGGAGCAATATGTGATCACATGTAAGACCACCCTGAACTATACAAATGGGTCATTCAATGCCCATCGAAGGGTTAAATAAAAAAATACACTTGGCACTAAATGCAATTTGCACCAAGTTTTCATTGAAAATTACTAGCACTTTTATTTAGTTAAAAATAGTAACTCATTATGTCAACTGGTCATGCAAAATTGGATTCACAGCATATGCAATGAAGCAGCTCTCAAGGACTGGCCAGCCCACAATGTAGTACTTGCATTAACTTGTTGTATGTTTATGTGCTTGTGTGTAGATGTGTGAGTTATTTGCACGAGTACAGCTCTACTTATATAGATTCATAGGACTAGATTTTTATCGTAAAGATAAATTTTATTTGGCTGAAGCTATAAGACATGCTGACCATTTTCTGGTACCCAATGGCAACCTACTGCATGTCAGTCCATCTCCAGTGTAACCATAGTTACAGGTGCAGTTGTAGCTTCCAATTGTATTTGAGCACTTGGCATTGATACTGCAGTTATTGGTGCCAGTAGAGCACTCATCAATGTCCACACAGGTGCTTCCATCTCCTGTGTAACCAGGGTTACATGAGCAGTTGTAGCTTCCAATGGTGTTGGTACAGGTTCCATTTGGAGCCCGAGCACACGGTGGAAATTCACGGGAACATTCGTTTACATCTGTGAAAAAGTGTGTGAAATACAAGCATAAAACAGCACCATTTCAGTAACCACACCCACCTCCTGATAGAATGGTGCTGCCATCAACCTTGTACACCCACAGTCCAGGGATAGCCACATTGCTTGTTGATGACAGTGAGCTGACCACTGCAGTTCCTGACCCAGCCAGGTCATAAGAGGTTGTGTCCCCAATAAATCTCGACAGAGCAAAGCTGCCGTTGGAGCTGCTAAAAGCGGTTGAGTTGTACAGCAGCAGGACATAGGAAGCAGTTCCATTAGAGGCCAGTATGCACTGAAAGGTGTTGGACTGGGGATGGGGTGGGTGAATTACAGTAAGCCAACATGTCAGCTACTGCAACATGTGTCAGTATGAGGGCATACTTTCCCCACACCGTTACGGATTGATAGTGCCTTTAGTCGTTTGCATGCATTTGTGTTAATTGTCACTGCATAGCACGTAAAATGCGTACCACATTCTGACTGCTGCTCACTCTGATGCTCAACCAAGTAGATATAAACAGAAAACTTGGAGTGAAGGTGCCGGACGAAGTGAAGGCACTCTGAATGGTTGCAGCTGTTCTCGTCAGTTCGCTGGAACTGGTGGATTGTCTGTACAGCACCTGACCATTGTTTGCAGTGGTGTTGAGGGTCACCACATAGGCATATATCTGGGACACGTTCACGGACAGAGAAGCATCGGTTCCTATAGCCAATGACCCGTGGCGGGCAACCTGAAGACGTGAAACAATTTCAAACTCGTAAATATTTTATAATACCGGAATTAGCTCAACAAAGTCTCGGCGCACGCACAGCCTGGAGAGCCGTGTCTCACTTCATTAATAGCTGTCCATTACACAGCTATTAATTAAGTGCTGGATGCAAAGCATTAGGTAGCTCAGTTTAAAGAAGTTTAATGCCCCCCAGCCCCGGATCCAGGAATTTGTTAACTTATGGGGGGGGGGGGGGGGGGGGGGGCGGTTTTATCAGAGGGGCGGCAATGTATGCGAAGCTGTTTGAACGGGGGGGGGGGGGTTGCAGTCCGCTTACGGCTATATACCAAAACTGAGGGGGGGGGGGGGGGGTGTTGCAGTCCGCTTACGGCTATATACCAAAACTGAGGGGGGGGGGGCAGTCGGCAAGTTAAATGAACCAATTTGTCACTCACATGCACGCATTCTCTACTAAAACACAAGGAACATCACGACAAACGGGTCCACTCCGCTGTGTCGTGTTCCACCGCTTTGTTGACTGAGTATCGGGACTTTTAAGTATGACGCAACACGTAATCTGTAGATCATTGTCGTCGGGAAGGGGGGGGGGGGGGGGGGGCGGCAAAAGCTGCCAGGGGGCGGCATTTCATACGCGATGGGGGGGGGGGGGGGGGGGGGGGGGGGGGCGGCCCGCCCGCGATAATAATCATTGTACTGGCCAGAACCCAGACCCAAATGTACGTAACTATGATCATCGCTTACAGTAGGACATCACATACAGAGGTACGTGATGTCATACTGTAAGCGATCGTTACATACATTTGGGTCTGGGTACGAGACTACTGCAGCAACACCTTAGTCTCGCGTGCCATGACGTAATGTATAGAATATTCACGTCACTTAGTGTCAACCATTCAAACCCAGGGCTTAAACTCTCAAACACTGGTCATTATACACTACCTAACCTGGCCCTGCTATCAATTGATTCTCCACGATTACTTAACTTGCACTTCATTAATGTATTACTGTGGTCAAACAGAGAGGTATTTGCAGTGACCATGCACCATTTTAATTTCATGAGTGCACACAGTATTACTATTCTTGTAATAAAACAACAAAATAATAATAATAAACACCACTCCCACTCTGCCCACACATCATCCTGCCATTATCTAACCATTCTGCAAACTTTTAAGTTGGTATAACTAGTAAATAGAGTTTTACATTGTTGTATTGCTCAGCATACATTTCTCAAGTACACTAGGAAAGAAGTCTTACATGTTTGTACTCACACATAGAAGCTCTCAATACCCATATCGCATGACACATCACTGCACCCTGACAGTTATGAAACTATTGTGCGGGGTCTCCTAAGCCAGCAGAAATAGTGGAAGATGTGTGTCTGCCCACTATTCTAGGAAAGGAGTCTTTGCTGCTAAACATAAGATCCAGTGTAATCTTACAGGTGTACAATCAAATCCATCCCTTTGCTCAGTGGTACAGCTAAACATTATCTGTTCATAGCAATCAATCCGCGGGTAATTTCCACGTGATCCCTTCATGAGGCAAGGCCACAAGAGTGGATTCACTCCACCCATCCCTCCAAAGTAGCTGAAATCATTTAATAATTCATTTCTAGATCGTTGCATGCACTGGATCATATCCCAGAAGGTAATATCAATGCACACATATAGGATTACATTTTGATGGAGGTAATATATACCAATCTCACTCCTTTTGTGTACGTGTTTTAAAAGAAACAATGTTTTTTAAATTTATTTTTAATGATTTCAACAATCTTACTGTACTGGTCTGTGGAACTCAGTAGGAACAATCAAGTCAGTGATCAATTACGGCAGCACTATTCAACGCCATCCACTAGCTACTTAATGCCTAACATATACCTATGGATTGCCAAGTACACAAGCATAAGAGTGTTTTTTTTTTTGTTTTGTTTTTGTTAAGAGCTATAACCAATTGCTAAGAATGAATGAGTCAGGAAATAAGCACATGCATTTGTTGCTATGTGCAGTAACAGCATATACCATGCATCTTCCATACTTTGCCTTTTCATTGCGAAGTACAGAGCCATGCTGCAATCAATTACGATTGCAGATCCATCGATCCAATTCACATGCAGAATAGTGTCATTGCTGGGTGACTTATATGCCTCATTTTGATTCCATGCAGCACCAAAGCTCATGCAGATTCTCTTCTTGAATATGCTTCATGTTTTGCCATTAAAATTGCATTCACTAATGGCAAAGCTGACTGCAAGCGATTTCCAGAGAACGAGGAAGTTACAACTGAGGCTTCATGTCAAAGTACTAATAGGCTTCGTTCTCATGTTTAAAAGGAAACCAGCAGTCCGCAAGGTTATATATATGTGCTGCAGTCAGTGGTTCTTGCTCTTGAGTCAGCATGCCACAGTTACATAAGATCTACGGTTGAAGGCCGGCTTAATTAGTGGGCTTTGCACGATGAGTTTTCACTGGCGGCAGATCACTACTCCATCCCATGCATCTCCAAGACGGGTTTTATATTTGCATTAACTCTTTTCGGGCAACAGCGCAATATTGCAATATACAGTTTAGCTGCTAAACCGTTAATTTTTGATAGCCAACAACACCTTGTCCAGAGTAATTAAATTCGTGTAAGCTTGTTGCAAATGGAAAGACAGGAAAGAACAACCCAAACACAAAGAAACAAAAAAACAACCATAACAACACGCTCCCCCTCCCCCCCCCCCCACCCACCTCCGCGAAAGAGTTATAATTATAATGTTCTACACCAAAATACTATACACTGCACGTCGCGAATGTTGCAATATTTAGGCTGGTCCCTGGAAAAAAAGTGAGGCGAACCCTATGGAAGGATGTGATTTACACAAAGCACGCGGCGAATCAGAAATTCAAGGAATACACCTTTCCTCCGCGTTCCATATACCCGTTTCGGCTATCAGTTTATAGAAAATCGACACCGACCGCTCGGCAAAGGAAATCACATTACCATTGCGTGCACGGCGTGGGTGTACGCTATGCACGTCTTGACTCACGCGTATGTAGCTCTTGATTGCTGCATTGAACCGGAACGTGCTGTTGAGCTGTACCGTGGAGGAAGCAGGTTCGACCACCGCCTGGTCCTTCGTGACGTTAAACGAGTAAAACTGGTCAAGCTGATACGCGTCAGCAGGACTTGTAGATAGTAGTACGAACGATACAACCAACAGCTGGATGCACCAGCCTGCCATATCTTAGTCACTTTAAAAAGGGTCACTTTCAGGAAAAATAAGTGATTGCTACTATATGTTGAAGCCAATTATATAACAAAGGACTGATTCAAGGATGATTTTTGTCGCAATGTTTTATTACGGTTACATCTCCACAGCTTAAACACGTCAGTTGTAAAAAGTGTTCCAATATAGCGTCAGTTTTCCCCTTCGCTTCTAAGTGTTGCGGTTCTATGTCTTCTAAGACGATGGCTTGCACACTGAATGAGCGGAAGTTAATGCAAACAGCTCGAATACCGTACAGCAAGCACACCCTTTTAATACTACTCCAACACATGACATTAGTACCACAAGGTCCATTACAAACAATAAATTAACAATAAATTAACAATAATTAACAATAAATTAACAATAAATTAACACGTCAGTCGTGAAACCATTCCAGACTCAGCCAAGTCCCCAGTCGCTCACATCAAGAATACAGCACCATTCATGTCGAACATATATTCGTATTAATAATCTTGTACTGTACCTTAATTTGGCTGAAGTCATAGGCGTAGACAAGCCGAAAATTACTGAAACAATCCACCCTACTTTTATAAATTGTCAGTTTTGTCTTTGTGGACGTGAGTTTAACAGCATGCACCAGTTAAGCCTTTGCTGAATTTCTGTAGCGCGAAGCTAGGTTTCAGTCTTCGTAGTGCACTGATGCATCTCCTCGCTTGTTGCATTGGTTGCCGGTGTCAACGAAAGAAATTATCCCCCGTTATAAATTATCCCCCGGATAATTTATTCGACAATAGTTTATCCCCCGGATAAAATTATTCCGGAATAGCTTATCCCACTTCGGAATAGATTAGCCCCCCCCCCCCCCCCCCCAACCCCCATAAAAACCCCAACCAACAATAACAAACCCAATCACAAACCATCATCTCAATAGAGATAACCTCTCTCTCTCTCGCTCTCTCTCTCTATCTTCTCCTCTCTCGTATCTCTCTATCTCTCTATACCTCTTCTCTCTCTTCTCTCTCTTCTCTCTCTCTCTCTCTCTCTGTTGTGTGCATTAGTCGCAAGTTATAAATTGATTTGCATCTTGTATGACCTCTCCATCAGCCGTATCAGCCGTAATGCAAGCCAGGAGCGATAGTACCGTCCGGCCACCTTCTCTTGCCTACGTGCATGAAAGAAGTGAAGAAATACATCAGAAAGTAATTACCAGTGATTGCTTCAAATTCAAAGAAAGGCATTATCTTATGCTGCTATAATACAAAATAGCAATCTTTGACACGATCGATCTCATGATTTTACATGCTTGTAGAATGGTAGTGAAACCGATTCGTATGCATATATATAACGTACTTTTCTGTCGATACGCCCTTTTAGCATCTTTGCCATCTTTTGACTCCACCACATCCCGAGATCAAATTCGCTGCTTACTGTCTTTGCTCTCAAGGAAACAAACAATGTCGTTGTATTCTTTTACTTCCATCCGTTATGGTGGACACGAGTGAGCGTTTTATTAAAGGGGGTCAATCTATTCCAATGCAAGGGATGATAAACTTTCCGGAATAATTTATCCTGGGGGGATAATCTATTCCGGAATACATGCATTATCCGGGGGATAAAATTATTGGGGGATAATCTATTCCGTGACACCGGCATGACAAGAATTAACTTCTATAGTAAGTACATTAGAATGGACTTGGGATTGATGACTTGATCTATCAGAGCTTTTCGTGCATAAGAGTTAACGCCGGGCTGCATTCTTAAAGCATCGCGCTTCTGAAGTCAGGTGCGTAAAACCAAACTATATATCTCTGATAAGTAACTTGACATCAGTCGTTTCAAGTCTTTGAAGCATTTGGAACCCTTTCTGGTCGAATCTTTCTTGAATTGTTCCAATAACAGTGTCTATTGCCTGCATGGAAGTAAATAGATCTGCCGACTGAACTGAATTGTTGTTCAGCGGCAGTGCATGTTGCCAATTTCAAAGCTAACCTTTAGAAGAGCTGTTTTAAGCCTAGCAAGAACTGGTGAAAATATTCCCTTAACCTGTGACCTGCGTTGCTCAACATAGTGCCAGAAGAGCTTACATCATTGTCATCTCTCAATAACTGAAGACATTAACGTACGAACGCGCAGCGTTAATTCCCGCAAAGTTCCCGCATTTACTTTTTCCACCATGCTTTTGTTAATCCATAAATCCTATATGCGAAAACATACAACTAATATATGGAAATCGATCCGAAGTTGTAATGGAACCTTTTTGTGTATTTTGCGGGAACCCAGCGGGAACAAAGGTTCCCGAACGGGAACCATGTACATGTATATAGCGCCACTGTGTATTAATTGGATTTACTTTTTAACTAGAGAAGCAATCGCTAACCGCACACGGTAGAAAATGGCGCCGGGATTGAAAGTTGGTGATCTAGTCAAGGCCAAGGCAGTCAATGTGCTGGGCAATAGACGGGCTGGGGACGTATTTGGTCCATGGGCAGCAAAAACTGAGCTCCACGGGAGTGTTATCGAATGTGTGGGTGTCGGTCGTATTCGAAAACTAAAGGTTAAATGGAACGAATGCGATGATATCTCCATCCTTTCAGCACTGTCACTGGAACTAGACGATCTATTTACTTCAGTAGAAGCAGTTGAGGAAAGCACTGATTAGGAGAGTTCAATAGATGAAGAAGCGGGTGATAGTATGACTATTCTGAAGGGCGGCAAGGCGATCTGGAAGAACCGGGGTTGAGCCAGCTAAGACCACATGGCACCGAGTGGCTAGTTGAGACGGAAGGAATTCAGATCGACTACTATGATGGCGCAAAACGTAACCTCGATTTTATCTGGACCTTTGATAACCCTGTTGAACAAAGGAGTCCATTAGAGTATTTTTGTGCCATGTTCCCAATGGTTGAGGCCGCTTTCTGGATCGAGAAGACTAATGCTGGTTTGGCTGAAATGAAGCGAAAACCTCTAAGTAAATTTGAATACTTCCGCTTTTGGGAACTGATTTTAGCAATCAGCATTGGTTCTGAGAAAAACCGTCGTAACTATTGGATGGAAGAATTGGATGGTGAAGGTGGAAGAATTTTTCAGCCTCCAGCCTTTGGTACACTATTTGGAATGGGGATTCGCAGGTTTGAGGACATTCTTCGGTGTCTGTCCTTCGGAGATGAGGACTGCAATGATCCCTGGTCTCCCATACGACCGTTCATGGATGCTTTGAACAATAGACGACAGCAAGTCATCAACCCATCACACATAATTGTAGAAGATGAGCTGATGTCTAGTTGGATTAGCAGAAAGCAGGATAGAACAGCTGATGGTATCCCACATCTGACGAATATCATCCAGAAGCCCAAAGGTGTTGGGGCTGAAATAAAGTGTGTAGCAGACAGTTTAGTAGGAATTATGCTGCGTATAGAAATATGTGAAGGAAAAGAGGCAGAGTCGAAGAAGAAGTGGTCACACTTACCTGCAGGTTACTGCTCAAACTTTAAGACTATGTGAACCATGGCGTGAGACTGGACAGATTATTGTTGCTGACTCAGCATTTTCCTCAGTAACCACGGCTATAGAGTTGCAAAAGTGTGGATTACTCTTTACTGGAGTCGTGAAGACTACATCTCGAGAGTTTCCTAAGGAATACCTAAACGATGCTTGTAAATACCGTCATAAAGGGGACCACATCAGTTTGACTACTATAATTGACAACTGCAACCTCACTTGATTGGAAGGACAAAACCATTAAATCATTTGTCTCAACGTGTGGTACAACGCAACCTGGTGAACCACATAAAAAACACAGGTACAGTAAGGAAGGAGATATTATCACCACTGAAATTCCACGACCACAACTTGTCTCACAATACTTCAGTGCATCTTCAAAAATCGATGTACACAACCATCTGAGGCAAGGGCTGCTAAACATTGAGGATGCCTGGGGCACCCAAACATGGTGGCACAGATTGGCTGCTACTTTCGTTGGAATCAGTTATTGATGCAATGTTGGCCTATAACTATGAACGCAGAGTTGATGCTAAGAGTGTTGAGGACTTTGCAAACGACCTTGCTCTGTCTCTCATTTGCAACAAGTTTGATGGTTATGAATTAGTGTCACGGAGGAGATTGTCAGATGAGCCCATTGCTGCGGAACCATCAATACCCTAACCCTCTGAAATGTTTGTTGACTTTGCCCAAGTACAAGAAAAATATAGGGTCAAAGGAAGGGGCACGTCGTAAATGTTATGTTTGTGCAGCCCAGGGGAAACGACACAATGCTCACTACTTCTGTGTGACATGCTCAGATGTGTCACAAGGCTCAATAGTTGTTATCTGTGGGCACAATTCTCTACGTGGTACTAGCTGCCATGCCTATCATTGTCAGAATGCAAAATGAACCAGACTGCAGTTTTCTTATACGCATTTCTTGTCTTGGCACCATGGTGTAACGTGCATTTGTTTATTCCAATATCTATTCGTTTATCTGCTGATATAGACACTGTGAAGTTTACATAATCACAATGCTACGAAGTTAGTGTTGATAGTACTCATGATTCTAGTTTAGTTACGGAGGCAGCGGGATGACGGGAACCAAACCTTGCTTTTCAATTTAGTATACCATCTAATTACGTCATTGAAAATGCATCGTATCAATGGGGAAAGTAGTGTTCCTCCTCCTATGTCTTGTGCATGTATTAAAATCCAGATTCTGTTAAACAGCATTGCACAGTTGAGGGTCAAAGAGAGCCATCTCCCCGGGAACCTTTCGTAGACAACTGTAATGCGGTCGCCAGGGTAACAACTTTTGAGGCTATTTATCTGAACTATTTGAAGCATAGCATTTTAAATATTGATGGGGAAACATCTACACTCCTTCATGAAACAAAAAATATAACTAACGTGGTCATTACATTCATACACTTTTATAAACATTGCACGAACAGCGGGAACCACACGGGAACGTATGTTCCCGCGTGTTCCCGCTGGACGTTCGTACATTAAGCATTATTTGTACAAGTTTTGTCTTTCTGATGCACACTTGTACCTTGCAAGATCAAATTGTCCACCATGTTTAATATTTTTCTTCCAACTGAGCTCAGTCCATAAACGAATTAATCTCTCCATCTGAACAGCAACTTCTGCAATCCTTGCTCTGGCATCCGTGTTTTTTGAGGCCCACGATTTCTTCAGCATGAACATTAATTCAATAGTTGAAAATGATTTCCCTGATTTTATACCTCTGTCAACACTTTTCTTCAGCATGGATTCATCGAACTGAGCATTTTTACCAACGTCTTTTGAGCTGCTTGGTAATGTCACTAACCGCTTCATGGTGAGATTTGAATTTTTGGTGTTTCTAGAACCTTTCAAGGGCCTTTTTCCACTGCATGCGAATACTGTATTTGTAGAAACATCATCCTGACCATATTACCCATTTCAGTAGGCCTCGGTTGTCGTGGTCATGCAGTAGTAACAGAGAACAGAGTCGCCTTGTTCTTGATAGTGGAGCCATTGATATTTATAATACCAAGCTGAAAGAAAAGAACGTCTTTGTTTGCCGTAGTTTCTCTTTATAAATGAAGGAAACAAATTGGGATTGTGAAGCTGGCTTGCAATCTGCCACAATCGTACACGTGCCTGTCGAAGATGCAGACAGAATCAAATTGCTTACTGGCGACATTAGTCTCGTACTCAGACCCAAAGTTACGATTTTATCACCGCTACGCTTTTCGCGTGCAATCCATCCGCAGCTGCGTAACTTTAGGCCTGGGAACGAGACTATGTCGACACGCCCACCGGTCAGTTGGATCGTTGTCACAGTGGGTTGCGAAACGTCAACAGAATGACATGGCTGACGCTAGCTGTAGAGGGACCACTATCACTGGAATGACTGTGTTGCACAGTTCCATACAGGTTCTTGCACTTGAATTTGGAGAGCCAAGATAATAGTGGCTTGCTTGAATATTTAGTTAGTGGTTAAGTTGTTAAAATTAGCCCCCCCCCCCCCCCCCCCCCCCCCCCCCCCCCCCCCCCCCCCCCTTCTTAGCTACACCCTGGAAGTGGTCTTGGCCCCAGACCCAGTTCTGTGCTGCTCTGAACAACTTGTACAAGGTCCTGTGAACTGGGTCTGGGGCCGAGACTATGAGAAAGTGTCGTCCGATGAGTATACATAACAGACCAATGGGGACCTCGTTAAACCCCTCGTTGAAAGTTCAGGACAGCTAAAGCAATGTTGAAAGAAGACACCATTATGCAACAGTGCCATTGAACAAGTGAATCCTGAGCAAGAAAGCAAGTGATTGTGGATGAGCAAGAAAGCAAGTGATTGTGGATGAGCAAGAAAGCAAGTGATTGTGGATGAGCAAGAAAGCAAGTGATTGTGGATGAGCAAGAAAGCAAGTGATTGTGGATGAGCAAGAAAGCAAGTGATTGTGGATGAGCAAGAAAGCAAGTGATTGTGGATGAGCAAGAAAGCAAGTGATTGTGGATGAGCAAGAAAGCAAGTGATTGTGGGTGAGCAAGAAAGCAAGTGATTGTGGATGAGCAGGATAGTTTGTGACATGCTGAAAGGTTCCATCGCTTGCACACTTTTCAGGATAACGCATTTTCAAGTGCAGCACGAAACCTTATCATGTAGTGAAACATTACGAGACCCGCCCTCCTGGCTATATCTACAGTAGATATCAGCATCTGCTGTAAATTTTATTAATGTCTACCCAGTTGTGAGTACCCAGATTGACATGTTTGAAGTGCTCACCTCCAATTTCCAAGATCCTCTTTTTACAATTCATTGGTGACAGACAGAAACATATCATATTCCATATGCATATACTCGTATGCCCCAAAATTTAGACATATGTTAGTGGAGAAATAACCTATACATTCAGTGATCGGCTTTGAGAATGTCTGTATTTGCCTGTTTCATTGTATAGCATCCCATCAAACCCTGCCAAGCCAGTAATAGCATTCACTGTCGTGCATGCTTCAACATTGCCTACTCAGAGTTTCGCAGCTCCGCTGGAATCCGAGGCCAGGTTAGCTAGCCTGTACCACGCTATTCTGCACACCTGCCCTATCGCTTCTGTCACTTCCTCTTCGGCACCGTGGTTCTGGCGTGACTTCAGACCTGCAATGATGGCCGCAACTTTGTTTTCACGAGCGCATATAACAAATGGGAACCCGAATTTCTGCTTGTATGCCTCATTAAGAGAGTCCAGCTCATTCTGCTCCGCTGTCGTGAGTTCGAGTAGACCTGCTGTTCGATGTTCCGCTGCGGACTCTGGTGTGAGGGTCCCCTGATGCGCCAGTTGTCCGGCTAGGTCTGGATAGCAGCGTAACAATCCTTCCTTTCCGGCCCTCGGCAATGTATCTACAATGTTGCACAGGGCACTGTAGAGGGATTCTCTGCTCTTGAAGGGTCTGTGTGACCAAACTCCAGCGGCTATCAACGGAGACTGTTCAAACAAAGACCCGAATACAGAGACAAATTGCTCATAGCTAAGATCGTTGACCTCATCGATGGAGGGAGGTTTACTCGCCATATGTGCTCAAAACAAGAGCTGGTCAAGTGTTTGTCTCGTACCCAGACCTTACATACGCATGATATACTTGTAACCATTCAACTTGTTTATAAGGAAAACTCTATCGCGCGTATATCTACAAGCTGGTTATGCATGCATCTTGTCCATTGGTATAGTGGAAGTAGAAGATTCTGGTTCTAGCATACTGTTTAGAAACAGAGTTTAATGGAGAAGTAACAAATGCTCAGCTTTCGGCATGTTCTTAAGTCAAATGGAAGGCATCTCTAGTGGCTAGTCATGGGTTTAATGCTGGTAGACTTGCCTCCTCTATTCACAGATCTGCCACAAGCACACACACACCATAACAAGCAGGCTGTTTGTGGCATCAAATCCCTCACTCAGCTTCACACTCCCGCCCACACCCTGAATTATGTGCTATTAAAGCTATATGCAAACTGACATGTTTGCGCTGAGCTAGCTGTGATGTATCCATATCAATTAAAACAGGTAGGCTGTCATCGTGTAACCATCTGACTGTAGCACAATGTTAAATATGACATAACAGTCCTGCAATTCACAAATAAATCCTTTTGCAAAGCCTATTTGCAAAATGTAGAACTGTACATCTTTAGTTGTGTTTGGAAGGTTATCCTGTCAGTGCTATCAAACATGCTCCTTATTTTTTTTGTCACCCACTTGTAATAATATTACGTTCACAACTTTGAGCAATATATTTATCACTACCTTCACTTACTACGTGCACCAAATGTGGTTACACCCTATGACCATACAAGACCACACCTCTGGTTACACCCTATGATCACACAAGACCACACCTCTGGGTACACCCTATGATCATACAAGACCACACCTCTGCTTACACCCTATGATCATACAAGACCACACCTCTGGTTACACCCTATGACCATACAAGACCACACCTCTGGTTACACCCTATGATCATACAAGACCACACCTCTGGTTACACCCTATGATCATACAAGACCACACCTCTGGTTACACCCTATGATCATACAAGACCACACCTCTGGTTACACCCTATGATCATACAAGACCACACCTCTGGTTACACCCTATGACCATACAAGACCACACCTCTGGTTACACCCTATGACCATACAAGACCACACCTCTGGTTACACCCTATGATCATACATGTATACCAGCATGCACACCCCTCCCTACCTTCATGTATACCAGCATGCACACCTCTCCCTACCTTCTTCATGTATACCAGCATGCACACCTCTCCCTACCTTCTTCATGTATACCAGCATGCACACCTCTCCCTACCTTCTTCATGTATACCAGCATGCACACCTCTCCCTACCTTCTTCATGTATACCAGCATGCACACCTCTCCCTACCCTCTTCATGTATACCAGCATGCACACCTCTCCCTACCTTCTTCATGTATACCAGCATGCACACCTCTCCCTACCTTCTTCATGTATACCAGCATGCACACCTCTCCCTAACTTCTTCATGTATACCAGCATGCACACCTCTCCCTACCTTCTTCATGTATACCAGCATGCACACCCCTCCCTACCTTCTTCATGTATACCAGCATGCACACCTCTCCCTACCCTCTTCATGTATACCAGCATGCACACCTCTCCCTACCTTCTTCATGTATACCAGCATGCACACCTCTCCCTACCTTCTTCATGAAATGGGTTAATGTTGTCTGGACAGGAACAGACTAGTACACATACGTTTCAGATGACACATAAAAAGTGAGAACACATTTATTATAACATCGCCTTCTTTAATCATGCATTATTTTATATTCATTCGTCACTGTGCGGCAGAGTACCTTCCCTCCAAAGAAACGGTTCAGAGTCGGTTGCCAGGACTTGTTCGCCTGTATAACGTAGATGAAAATGCAGTATTATTTTTTAACATTTGCTTTTACTTGTTGGCATTTGTGTCTTCTGGCTGATTTCGATGATAGACTAGAACTGTTCATCTTCCCGCCAGGTCAACTAGTTCCCGCTATTAAAATAATTACCATTAACTAATCTACATTAATTAACGGCTGCCATGGTCACCGCGGCTAAAGGCGAAAGTGTTGATTGCTTGTGAGCAGACTCAGCTTGCACACTCCCAACACTTGTCGTGTTCTTATCGAATGTGGTTGCATGGCGACGAGCAACAAGGGTCAAGCCCCGAAGTGCAGAACACCCAGGACAAAGTTTCTAATAGCCTAATGACATCGGCAGAGGTGGAGCCAGAAGGAGCAGGGAGTGGAGGGAGAGAGCTGGCGCAAGCTAAAGCTAAAAACTACTGCAAAGTACGGATTATTAACGCCGGCCGGCGGAAATTTGCCTGTTGCGTCTCTTTGATTCTTGAAAACTAGGTTATAAGCCTTCAGATCCCTCTGCCAAGCAATGATCGCGCAGTGACTGAGAAAACCTCGTTGCCGAGAGAGGCGCCAAAATATTCCCAATCACCAGCTAGGACCGCTACCGCCCGTTTGAATATTAGTAAGCAATGTTCTATATGAGCAAGTGTATGGAGATGGTGGTATCTGTAGATGGTTAGCAATTGCTGCTGTATATTTTATGTGAAATTGAGTTATGTCAATACGTTTTAACCTGTTTCCAGAGCAGCTGCAATTCCTCTTATTTGGTGAAGAGCAGAAGGCAAATGTAAGCTGCCCAACCAAGTTACCAATGGAACCACTTTTGAAGTAGGTGTCATGTGAAATTGCACATTAAATTGCATACTACTGGAGTGATGTTGATAGGACTATGGTTACTAGCTCCTCTCTTGCTATTGTACACAAATGTGCACACACACACACACATGCACACACATATGCACAACCTATGATAGACCTGCACTCCACCTATCATACAAAGAGCTAGCAGCTGCCTTTGGTCGTGTGCGGCCACCATGGGAACTGAGGGGGCCACACCCCAGTGTGCAGTACCCAAATCTATGTCTTCTCTCCAGAAAAGCAGTGTCTTGTCCAAATACAAACGGCCAAACCTTTCGATACACACAAGGAAAAAGCAACAAGGCTGAAACAATGCACGCAGCAGCTGAATTGATGCCATTGCCTGTCTTATCTCCTGTGAGGTTTAATAATGGTGGTGCCACATCTGGATCTCAGCTGGAGCTAACGTCTTCCTCTATCATTGTCAAAGGAGATTCAAAGTTAGGTGGAAGGCCGCACCTCACTCATCTTCCATGCTGCATCTGCAGGTGAGATGTAATCCTATTTAATGCCAGTCTCTTACTGGCAGTCAATATAACTTTTGTGCATTCAGGTCTTGTGCCACACATAGAAGCAAAAAGCAAGGTAATGATGTTGTCCTCGTCTGTGACTACTATCAAGTGTGCAACAAATGCTCATGTACACATCACCATGACACACACACACAGCCACATATCTGAATCCACTTGTGAATGGTCCATCTGGGTACCACAGGAGACTGACAGAGATCACTATCCTTGTCTCGGACACTGTCAGGTGGGAGAGAAAGAGGCAGACCAAAAGAACCAAACAGAGCACTTCCCAAGGCTCTC
Organism: Ephydatia muelleri; assembly: GCA_013339895.1. Classification (NCBI taxonomy): domain Eukaryota; kingdom Metazoa; phylum Porifera; class Demospongiae; order Spongillida; family Spongillidae; genus Ephydatia; species Ephydatia muelleri. The sequence continues at coordinate 1,084,208 of JABACO010000023.1, forward strand.
TATCTGTATGAATTTAGCTGTCAATATTGATATGGTCTTTTTTGTAATGCAACATGGGAATGGGTATGGGGACTCGACTCTTTCATGAATAGGGTAGCCTTTCAGAGGTAAAGAATAGGATGCAGTTGGCCAGGTCATATATATTACCAGATTTATGGTAGCCTAGGTAAGCAGTTAGGTAGTAGGCCAACACACAGAACATAATAACTTGTTGCGCCGAGAAACACACCCATTTTTGTTTGCTTGAATTTATATTTTTACAGCGAAACGACTAACAGAAAATAATGAGTGACCCCTCTCCAAAATTATCATTACAGCGAATTCTCCCTGCTCCTACGAAATTCGCTGTATTACTAGATCAACGATCTCTATTGCTTGGCCGAGTCGGTTATTAAACCCATAAAAAAGTAAGGCTGGAGACGCCATTTTATCATTGTAAGGTTAGCGTGCATCGCCACTTCGTGTTGTGCCCTTAAAAACGTACAAGAGTTCGTGAGAAGGTTGACTCAAATATGCTCGATCTACCATACTATAGCTAGCAAACACTTTTATGCAATCAGATTTACAGTTTGGCTGTTAAAATAAGCACAAAATTGAATGCCAAGTACTAAGCTTCCGGATCGCCATTTTTCTGTCGTTTGAGGAACGAATTTATGCTCACAGCAGAATATGGAGGCGTAGCCTACATGCATGTCATGTGTTGTGCATGCAGTGTACATGTAAACATGTAGATGGATAAGGACAGGCTTAGGGGTGTATATGAATGAATGTGCAGCTGTAGATATGAGGTGATGGAGAGCACATGATCTTTACAATGAGTCTTCAGCTGGGTGTGCGTGCGCATTTGGGCTTACATATAAGGTTGGGGAATGCGTGTTATAGAGTCACTCTAATTATTAATACTAATACAGGCGTATTATGCACAGCCACCTGCAGAGCTAACCCCACTTTTTCCCCCTATGATGAGCAAGCAGGTGTACGTATATGACGGGGAGTTCAAGTGACATATGCAGAAATCAGCGGTCACCAGGAAAGTGATGGTGTTCAAAAAGACATCCTATAGCATGTGTTCCATTGCTAGTACGTAGGGGTAGTGTGGTTTGAATTTGTGTTGAATTTATAAGTACTAATGGTTCGGATGTATTCAAAACAAAGTTAGTCTTACACCTATTTAAATGTATGAAAAATGGTTACTCTTGAATTTAATTAACTAACCGCAAGTTATAAAACATTTGCCACCTCATTTTTACGTGTAGAAAGGTTGTAAGGTGCAAACTGTGCAAATATATATATATACTATTACATTGAAGATTTCAGTTCGGGAAAGCAAAACATAGCTTCCATTAACATGTACACAAAATCAATGTTTTCTGACCTAATTACTGTATTCCACTGTTTTGTTTAATTCAATCTTAACGAAAAATTGAGTTGCCACCGTTTATTATGATTTGCAGCACATTGGTACATGTTTTCATGCCATTTGTTTTTTCCATTACATAGATTTTTCTAGTTCGGGGAGCCTTTGAACAATGTTCGGTTACTGGCGCCGCCATCTTGACCATTATGGAATAAATGGTCGTCATAACAGAAACACGGCCGGCTTCATGTATGTGCCTTTACATGTAGCTTTAAACTAAATAACTATAGTTAGGTTTATTAACTCACAAAATGTTCCCAAACTATTAGTGGCCACATCCCCGCTTGGCAGGGGCGGATCCATGCAGTATTTTGGTAATGGGGCGGGTGGAGCCCTGGTTGAGTACGAAAACGGGGGGGGGGGGGGGGGTGTTCGAAATACAAGAACTGAGACGCGATTCGCCGAAGTGGCGCTCCGATTCTAATTTCATGCTTCATAACCGTTCAAATTTGTTCAACCCCACGGATCCGCTACAGCAACTTAGGTAACATGTCACTTATGCGCATTTGAGAACAGCTAATTATAAACGGCTTTCTATCTGAAATTTGTGACCACGCCAGCTGGCGTGTAAGGTGGGAGATAATATAGTACGGTCATCGTTGCATGATTAATTAATTCATGTCGCAGACATGCAAATTGTCTGTTCAGAGCATATATGAGGGACTAGGTTTATATGGCTGCGGATCAGTCAGTTCGGTGTTGCATCCTTTAATTTCCCTCGCTTTTTATTTGCAAGATGATATAGAACGTTTTGAAGCTGATCCGATTCGATTATTAGTTAATGTCCTATTAGTAATAACGTATTACCTTGCGTGATCGCTCTGCATGCAATACATACTCGCAGATCACCTTTGCACGAACATTAGGTTTATTGGCAGTGTCACTTTTAACTGGAGTCATCAATCCATTCAACCATGCGTATTTGATCAAAATTCAACTGAACATTTATCCCAGTGAATTGTGAAGGACTATACAAGCTGCACGAAAGATTATAGTGGTATAGAAAACAGATGCCAATACCTGACCTTGTTATTGTCATAACCAGTAGTTGCAAGGAAACAATACCTGCATACTATCTGCTGCACTCTAACCATATACCATATGCATGCAACCATTTGCATCATGCATATATTGAACGCGTGCACCAATTTAGGTGCACACGCACAGATAGTAAAAGTATGCAGGCCTCCTGCATGGGCAGCAAGTTAGTTCTAATCTCTTCATCATGCATTTACCATGCATGCAATTGAGAGCTATGCATGTGTATGGGCTTCAAATTCATTCATTACCGCAGCGGTGCAGTCATGTTACCTTGCACCGTATTGTCTTGCATAATGCACAATTCACTTAACCTAATTAATCGCAGACTATGACAGCATAATTGGATCATGCACCATCAACCGCATGTATCGCAATGCATGCATGCACGGATAATGCTCGTAACTAGTGAAATGAACAAGAAAAGCGTGGAGATTGTAACTGAGCGTTGTCCGAGGTTACCAGGCAATAGAGTCTATATAAAAATCACCGAGCTTTTTCATGTATACTGATAGAACTTACGTATAAGCGTTGAAACATACAACCATTTTGAAAGTAATGCCGCGAGTGCTACTGACAAAGAGAATGACATGAGGCATATCCCACTGGGTTCGAGCAAGGATTGTAGCTGGTTCAAGTAGACAATGATAAATTAAAAGAACAGATCACATTGCACACTGCCATGAGGCATAACAGATATATTGTGTGCACACATGATTTCTGAATGTTTGATCAGTATGCGTTGCATGATTTATTTACCAACTGACTTTTCACATATGCGTGGGCGTACCGCAGTCGCCACACCCTTTGGCACTCTGTATTATAGACTTTCGTTATTTTACTATTTAATTATACCAGATTTAAATCAATATTACATGTGCACGTGAACCAAAGTTTCGTCATGAATTATTAAAAGTATTAACATGATATTTAAATATCTGTTAAATACATTTATGAATAAATTATGCGCGGTTGAAATTAATTTAAATGTCTTGATTTTAGTAAAAGGGTGCTTAATGTTTTTTCCATGAAAAATGCATATTATAATCAAATCGATTTTTAGAGTATATTAAGCATGTTTGAAATTCAATGTGGAAAAAAACAACAGGATGACCGCGTATGTATGGGCCATTTCTGGATATGATTAACTCAAGGTGTGGCAAAAAAACTCTTCCATGAGGCATTCATGAATTATTTGAGCAGTTTTGAACTCGGTTTTTCCCTGTTTAAGGGGTTTTTTTCCCAGGAGGAAGTGTGGGGCCACTTCATCTAAACTAGTTGGCCCCTGCTCAGGTGCTGGCAATATGTGTTGTACAGTGTACATCGTGTGCTGAATGTGAAGTAGTGCTGGTGGCGTGCACAATGGACGCTGCACCAACATTGAAAGAATGGGTATGTATGCATGGCGGAGCATATGACGTTGGGAGTGTATGCTGAGGTGATCTCAAATTTTATGTGATTTCAGTACTGTGGATCTTGGCGGCTGGGTACGAGACTATAGCAATCTGGGGCTTGGACTTCTGCTTGAACCAAGTGACTATTGGACATTCTTAGCTTTGGGGAGGCATTCAGCAGACTGCTCTAGGCTTGTTTGTTTAGTTTACGGACTGAGGTGTTGGTTGGAATTATAACTTCCACTATGTACAGGACGAAGCGCGGCGCCGGCTTGAGGACAAGTGCAGTACAACAGAGCTCCGCTGGTACAGCTTTCGGTTGATTATATGAAGCTAGTTTTTCAGGCAGGTCAGCAAAGAGATAGATCTGATCTTTGGGATCATGCGTAATTTCGAAGGTGATAGGTATAGAGGGGTTGCAGTGTCATCCCGGGAAGAGCTGCGGCCATGTTTTTTGGTGTCTCCAGTTCTGTTACAGAATGTTTCCAATCTGTAACAGATTATGTACAACCTGTAACAGACACCAAAAAACATGGCCGTCGCTCTTCCCGGGATGACACTGCAACCTCTCTATACAGGAGAATGCACACTCGTGCCGCATGCAAGTATATACATTTTCCGGTCTGCATCTCAACGGTCTTAGCAGAGGTCCATGTGAACGGCATAAAAAAAGGACAGACAAAAAAAATAAATGTGGGCTGGTTGACCACTACATAACCAGATCGATGGTTTGCAGCATTCGACTCAAGTGAACCCAAGTGCGGTTAGACGATCGGGGAGGAAATGCATACGCCCTCCGAGCCACTACGACACCATACTTCGAGCAAGAATTACTTCAAGCTCTGCCAACTAGGGTTTAATCCGTAATGATCGCACGCCTACAAGTAGTGAAGAAAATGGTTCTCTTTACCGCGTGGTACCAGGCGTCATTGTATTCACTTGGTCTGCGTGCCATGACGTAATGTAGTAGATAACATTATATAATATTCTGCATTACTGACTTACATTTCTGTAAAATTTCAATTCTACTTTCTTTTTTTTTTAAACTTAGCAGGTCCTTGCCTTTTCATTTGCAGTATTTTGCAGGAGGCTGGACTCAAAGCCAATTCAACATTCACTTTCAGTGTATGAAATATTCTTATTCTTTCATTTTATCCACATGTTAGTCAAGTGCTCTCTAATGTTCAGGTACTCCAGACTTTATGGTGGCATCATACAGAAATGATCACTTGAATGTGTCTAGCCACATGATGATGGAAGTACACTATGATGGAAGTACACTATGATGGAAGTACACTATGATGGGAGTACACTATGATGGAGTACACTATGATGGAAGTACACTATGATGGGAGTACACTATGATGGAAGTACACTATGATGGGAGTACACTATGATGGAAGTACACTATGATGGGAGTACACTATGATGGGAGTACACTATGATGGGAGTACACTATGATAGGGAGTACACTATGATGGAAGTACACTATGATGGGAGTACACTATGATGGGAGTACACTATGATGGAAGTACACTATGATGGGAGTACACTATGATGGAAGTACACTATGATGGGAGTACACTATGATGGAAGTACACTATGATGGGAGTACACTATGATGGGAGTACACTATGATGGGAGTACACTATGATGGGAGTACACTATGATGGGAGTACACTATGATGGAAGTACACACTGATGGAAGTACACACTGATGAAGTACACACTGATGGAAGTACACACTTATGGAAGTACACTATGATGGGAGTACACTATGATGGGAGTACACTATGATGGAAGTACACTATGATGGAAGTACACTATGATGGGAGTACATACTGATTGGAGTACACTATGATGGAAGTACACTGATGGAAGTACACTATGATGGGAGTACACTATGATGGAAGTACACTATGATGGAAGTACACTATGATGGAAGTACACTATGATGGGAGTACACTATGATGGACATACACTATGATGGGAGTATACTATGATGGGAGTACACTATGATGGGAGTACACTATGATGGGAGTACACTATGATGGGAGTACACTATGATGGGAGTACACTATGATGGAAGTACACTATGATGGGAGTACACTATGATGGGAGTACACTATGATGGGAGTACACTATGATGGGAGTACACTATGATGGGAGTACACTATGATGGAAGTACACTATGATGGAAGTACACTATGATGGGAGTACACTATGATGGAAGTACACTATGATGGAAGTACACTATGATGGAAGTACACTATGATGGGAGTACACTATGATGGGAGTACACCTATATGGAGTACACTATGATGGGAGTACACTATGATGGAAGTACACTATGATGGGAGTACACTATGATGGAAGTACACACTGATGGAAGTACACACTGATGGAAGTACACACTGATGGAAGTACACACTTATGGAAGTACACTATGATGGGAGTACACTATGATGGGAGTACACTATGATGGGAGTACACTATGATGGAAGTACACTATGATGGAAGTACACTATGATGGGAGTACATACTGATTGGAGTACACTATGATGGAAGTACACTGATGGAAGTACACTATGATGGGAGTACACTATGATGGAAGTACACTATGATGGAAGTACACTATGATGGAAGTACACTATGATGGGAGTACACTATGATGGACATACACTATGATGGGAGTATACTATGAGGGGAGTACACTATGATGGGAGTACACTATGATGGGAGTACACTATGATGGGAGTACACTATGATGGGAGTACACTATGATGGAAGTACACTATGATGGGAGTACACTATGATGGGAGTACACTATGATGGGAGTACACTATGATGGGAGTACACTATGATGGGAGTACACTATGATGGAAGTATACTATGATGGAAGTACACTATGATGGGAGTACACTATGATGGAAGTACACTATGATGGAAGTACACTATGATGGAAGTACACTATGATGGGAGTACACTATGATGGGAGTACACTATGATGGGAGTACACTATGATGAAGTACACTATGATGGGAGTACACTATGATGGAAGTACACACTGATGGAAGTACACACTGATGGAAGTACACACTGATGGAAGTACACACTTATGGAAGTACACTATGATGGGAGAACACTATGATGGGAGTACAGTATGATGGGAGTACACTATGATGGAAGTACACTATGATGGAAGTACACTATGATGGGAGTACATACTGATTGGAGTACACTATGATGGAAGTACACTGATGGAAGTACACTATGATGGAAGTACACTATGATGGAAGTACACTATGATGGAAGTACACACTGATGGGAGTACACTATGATGGAAGTACACTATGATGGAAGTACACTATGATGGAAGTACACACTGATGGGAGTACACTATGATGGGAGTACACTATGATGGAGTACACTATGATGGGAGTACACTATGATGGAGTACACTATGATGGGAGTACACTATGATGGGAGTACACTATGATGGAAGTACACTATGATGGAAGTACACTATGATGGAAGTACACTATGATGGAAATACACTATGATGGAAGTACACTATGATGGGAGTACACTATGATGGAGTACACTATGATGGGAGTACACTATGATGGAAGTACACTATGATGGAGTACACTATGATGGAAGTACACACTGATGGAAGTACAACACTGATGGAAGTACACACTGATGGAAGTACACACTGATGGAAGTACACACTTATGGAAGTACACTATGATGGGAGTACACTATGATGGGAATTACACTATGATGGAAGTACACTATGATGGGAGTAACCTAAGATATGATGGAAGTACACTTATGATGGAAGTACACTATGATGGAAGTTACACTATGATGGGAGTACACTATGATGGGAGTACACTATGATGGGAGTACACTATGATGGAAGTACACTATGATGGGAGTACACTATGATGGAAGTACACACTGATGGAAGTACACCACTGATGGAAGTACACACTGATGGAAGTACACACTTATGGAAGTACACTATGATGGGAGTACACTATGATGGGAGTACACTATGATGGAAGTACACTATGATGGAAGTACACTATGATGGGAGTAACATACTGATTGGAGTACACTATGATGGAAGTACACTGATGGAAGTACACTATGATGGAAGTACACTATATGGAAGTACACATGATGAAGTACACACTGATGGGAGTACACTATGATGGAAGTACACTATGATGGAAGTACACTATGATGGAAGTACACACTGATGGGAGTACACTATGATGGAGGACACTATGATGGAAGTACACTATGATGGGAAGTACACTATGAGGGAGTACACTATTATGGGAGTACACTATGATGGGAGTACACTATGATGGAAGTACACTATGATGGAAGTACACTATGATGGAAGTACACACTGATGGAAAGTACACTATGATGGAAGTACACTATGATGGAAGTACACTATGATGGAAGTACACTATGATGGGAGTACACTATGATGGAAGTACACTATGATGGGAGTACAGTATGATGGGAGTACACTATGATGGGAGTACACTATGATGGGAGTACACTATGATGGAAGTACACTATGATGGGAGTACACTATGATGGAAGTACACTATGATGGGAGTACACTTATGATGGAAGTACACTATGATGGAGTACACTATGATGGGAGTTCACTATGATGGGAGTACACTATGATGGGAGTACACTATGATGGGAGTACACTATGATGGAAGTACACTATGATGGAAGTACACTATGATGGGAGTACACTATGATGGAAGTACACTATGATGGAAGTACACTATGATGGGAGTACACTATGATGGGAGTACACTATGATGGGAGTACACTATGATGGGAGTACACTATGATGGGAGTACACTATGATGGAAGTACACTATGATGGGAGTACACTATGATGGAAGTACACTATGATGGAGTACACTATGATGGAAGTACACTATGATGGAAGTACACTATGATGGGAGTACACTATGATGGAAGTACACTATGTTGGGAAGTACAGTATGATGGGAGTACACTATGATGGAAGTACACTATGATGGGAGTACACTATGATGGAAGTACACTATGTTGGGAGTACAGATGATGGGAGTACACTATGATGGGAGTACACTATGATGGAAGTACACTATGATGGGAGTACACTATGATGGAAGTACACTATGATGGGAGTACACTATGATGGGAGTACACTATGATGGGAGTACACTATGATGGGAGTACACTATGATGGGAGTACACTATGATGGGAGTACACTATGATGGGAGTACACTAGATGGGAGTACACTATGATGGGAGTACACTATGATGGGAGTACACTATGATGGGAGTACACTATGATGGAAGTACACACTGATGGAAGTACACACTGATGGAAGTACACACTGATGGAAGTACACCACTGATGGAAGTACACACTTATGGAAGTACACTATGATGGAAGTACACTAGATGGGAGTACACACTGATGGGAGTACACTATGATGGAAGTACACACTGATGGGAGTACACTATGATGGGAGTACACTATGATGGGAGTACACTATGATGGGAGTACACTATGATGGGAGTACACTATGATGGGAGTACACTATGATGGAAGTACACTATGATGGAGTACACACTGATGGAAGTACACACTGATGGAAGTACACTATGATGGAAGTACACTATGATGGAAGTACACTATGATGGAAGTACACTATGATGGGAGTACACTATGATGGAAGTACACTATGATGGGAGTACACTATGATGGAAGTACACACTGATGGGAGTACACTATGATGGAAGTACACTATGATGGGAGTACACTATGATGGGAGTACACTATGATGGGAGTACACTATGATGGGAGTACACTATGATGGGAGTACAACTATGATGGAAGTACACTATGATGGAAGTACACTATGATGGAAGTACACACTGATGGAAGTACACTATGATGGAAGTACACTATGATGGAAGTACACTATGAATGGAAGTACACTATGATGGGAGTACACTATGATGGAAGTAAACTATGATGGGAGTACAGTATGATGGGAGTACACTATGATGGGAGTACACTATGATGGGAGTACACTATGATGGGAGTACACTATGATGGAAGTACACTATGATGGGAGTACACTATGATGAAGTACACTATGATGGAAGTACACTATGATGGGAGTACACTATGATGGAAGTACACTATGATGGGAGTACACTATGGATGGAAGTACACTATGATGGGAGTACACTATGATGGAAGTACACTATGATGGAAGTACACTATGATGGGAGTACACTATGATGGAAGTACACTATGATGGAAGTACACTATGAATGGGAGTACACTATGATGGAAGTACACTATGTTGGAGTACAGTATGATGGGGAGTACACTATGATGGAAGTACACTATGATGGGAGTACACTATGATGGAAGTACACTATGATGGAAGTACAACTATGATGGGAGTACACTATGATGGAAGTACACTATGATGGAGTACACTATGATGGAAGTACACTATGATGGGAGTACACTATGATGGAAGTACACTATGATGGAAGTACACTATGATGGGAGTACACTATGATGGGAGTACACTATGATGGGAGTACACTATTATGGGAGTACACTATGATGGAAGTACACTATGATGGAAGTACACTATGATGGGAGTACACTATGATGGAAGTACACTATGATGGAAGTACACTATGATGGAAGTACACTATGATGGGAGTACACTATGATGGAAGTACACTATGATGGAAGTACACTATGATGGGAGTACACTATGATGGAAGTAACACTATGTGGGAGTACGTATGTGGAGTACATGATGGGAGATGGGAGTACACTATGATGGGAGTACACTATGATGGAAGTACACTATATGGGAGTACCATGATGGAAGTAGACACTATGATGGGAGTACACTATGATGGGAGTACCCTATGAGGGAGTACACTATGATGGGAGTACACTATGATGGAGTACACTATGATGGAAGTACACACTGATGGAAGTACACACTGATGGAATTACACACTGATGGAAGTACACACTGATGGAATACACACTTATGGAAGTACACTATGATGGAAGTACACTATGATGGGAGTACACACTGATGGGAGTACACTATGATGGAAGTACACACTGATGGGAGGACACTATGATGGGAGTACACTAGATGGGAGTACACTTATGATGGGTAGTACACTATGATGGGAGTACACTATGATGGAGTACACTATGATGGAGTACACTATGATGGAAGTACACACTGATGGAAGTACACACTGATGGAAGTACACAGCATGATGGAAGTACACTATGATGGAAGTACACTATGATGGAAGTACACTATGATGGGAGTACACTATGATGGAAGTACACTATGATGGGAGTACACACTGATGGGAGTACACTATGATGGAAGTACACTATGATGGGAGTACACTATGATGGGAGTACACTATGATGGGAGTACACTATGATGGGAGTACACTATGATGGGAGTACACTATGATGGAAGTACACTATGATGGAAAGTACACTATGATGGAAGTACACACTGATGGAAGTACACTATGATGGAAGTACACTATGATGGAAGTACACTATGATGGAAGTACACTATGATGGGAGTACACTATGATGGAAGTACACTATGATGGGAGTACAGTATGATGGAGTACACTATGATGGGAGTACACTATGATGGGAGTACACATGATGGAAGTACACACGAGTGGAAGTACACTATGATGGAAGTACACTATGATGGAAGTACACTATGATGGGAGTACACTATGATGGAAGTACACTATGATGGGAGTAACACTATGATGGAAGTACACACTGATGGGGAGTACACTTGATGGAAGTACACTATGATGGGAGTACACTATATGGAGTACACTATGATGGGAGTACACTATGATGGGAGTACACTATGATGGGAGTACACTATGATGGAAAGTACACTATGATGGAAGTACACTATGATGGAAGTACACACTGATGGAAGTACACTATGATGGAAAGTACACTATGATGGAAGTACACTATGATGGGAGTACCTATGATGGAAGTACACTATGATGGGAGTACAGTATGATGGGAGTACACTATGATGGGAGTACACTATGATGGGAGTACACTATGATGGAAGTACACACTGATGAAGTACAACTATGATGGAAGTACACTATGATGGAAGTACACTATGATGGGAGTACACTATGATGGAAGTAACACTATGATGGGAGTACACTATGAGGAAGTACACACTGATGGGAGTACACTATGATGGAAGTACACTATGATGGAGTACACTATGATGGGAGTACACTATGATGGGAGTACACTATGATGGGAGTACACTATGATGGGAGTACACTATGATGGAAGTAGCACTATGATGGAAGTACACTATGATGGAAGTACACACTGATGGAAGTACACTATGATGGAAGTACACTATGATGGAAGTACACTATGATGGAAGTACACTATGATGGGAGTACACTATGATGGAAGTACACTATGATGGGAGTACACTATGATGGGAGTACACTATGATGGGAGTACACTAGATGGGAGTACACTATGATGGAAGTACACTATGATGGAAGTACAACTATGATGGAGTACACTATGATGGAAGTACACTATGATGGGAGTACACTATGATGGAAGTACACTATGATGGGAGTACACTATGATGGAAGTACACTATGATGGAAGTACACTATGATGGGAGTACACTATGATGGAAGTACACTATGATGGAAGTACACTATGATGGGAGTACACTATGATGGAAGTACACTATGTTGGGAGTACAGTATGATGGGAGTACACTATGATGGAAGTACACTATGATGGGAGTACACTATGATGGAAGTACACTATGATGGAAGTACACTGTGGAGTACACTATGATGGTAAGTACACTATGATGGAGTACACTATGATGGAAGTACACTATGATGGGAGTACACTATGATGGAAGTTCACTATGATGGAAGTACACTATGATGGGAGTACCTATGATGGGAGTACACTATGATGGGAGTACACTATGATGGGAGTACACTATGATGGAAGTACACTATGATGGAAGTACACTATGATGGGAGTACACTATGATGGAAGTACACTATGATGGAGTACACTATGATGGAAGTACACTATGTTGGGAGTACAGTATGATGGAAGTACACTATGTTGGGAGTACAGTATGATGGGAGTACACTATGTTGGGAGTACACTATGATGGAAGTACACTATGATGGGGAGTACACCTATGATGGAAGTACACTATGTGGAGTACAGTATGATGGGAGTACACTATGATGGGAGTACACTATGATGGAAGTACACTATGATTGGAGTACACTATGATGGGAGTACACTATGATGGAAGTACACTATGATGGGAGTACACTATGATGGGAGTACACTATGATGGGAGTACACTATGATGGGAGTACACTATGATGGGAGTACACTATGATGGAAGTACACACTGATGGGAAGTACACACTGATGGAAGTACACACTGATGGAAGTACACACTGATGGAAGTACACACTTATGGAAGTACACTATGATGGAAGTACAACTATGATGGGAGTACCACTGATGGGAGTACACTATGATGGGAGTACACTATGATGGGAGTACACTATGATGGAGTACACTATGATGGAGTACACTATGATGGGAGTACACTATGATGGGAGTACACTATGATGGAAGTACACTATGATGGAAGTACACACTGATGGAAGTACACACTGATGGAAGTACACTATGATGGAAGTACACTATGATGAAGTACACTATGATGGAAGTACACTATGATGGGAGTACACTATGATGGAAGTACACTATGATGGGAGTACACTATGATGGAAGTACACACTGATGGGATACACACTGATGAAGTACACTATGATGGGAGTACACTATGATGGGAGTACACTATGATGGAGTACACTATGATGGGAGTACACTATGATGGGAGTAACACTAGTGATGGGAAGTACACTATGATGGAAGTACACTATGATGGAAGTACACACTGATGGAAGTACACTATGATGGAAGTACACTATGATGGAAGTACACTATGATGGAAGTACACTATGATGGGAGTACACTATGATGGAAGTACACTATGATGGGAGTACAGTATGATGGGAGTACACTATGATGGAGTACACTATGATGGGAGTACACTATGATGGAGTACACTATGATGGAAGTACACTATGATGGGAGTACACTATGATGGAAGTACACTATGATGGAAGTACACTATGATGGGAGTACACTATGATGGGAAGTACACTATGATGGAGTACACTATGATGGAAGTACACTATGATGGGAGTACACTATGATGGAAGTACACTATGATGGAAGTACACTATGATGGGAGTACACTATGATGGAAGTACACTATGATGGGAGTACAGTATGATGACACTATGATGGGAAGTACACTATGATGGGAGTACACTATGATGGGAGTACACTATGATGGGAGTACACTATGATGGAGTACACTATGATGGGAGTACACTATGATGGAAGTACACTATGATGGAGTACACTATGATGGAAGTACACACTGATGGAAGTACACACTGATGGAAGTACACACTGATGGAAGTACACACTGATGGAAGTACACACTGATGGAAGTACACACTTATGGAAGTACACTATGATGGGAGTACACTATGATGGGAGTACACTATGATGGAGTACACTATGATGGAAGTACACTATGATGGAAGTACACTAATGATGGGAGTACATACTGATTGGAGTACACTATGATGGAAGTACACTGATGGAAGTACACTATGATGGGAGTACACTATGATGGAAGTACACTATGATGGAAGTACACTATGATGGAAGTACACTATGATGGGAGTACACTATGATGGACATACACTATGATGGGAGTATACTATGATGGGAGTACACTATGATGGGAGTACACTATGATGGGAGTACACTATGATGGGAGTACACTATGATGGGAGTACACTATGATGAAGTACACTATGATGGGAGTACACTATGATGGGAGTACACTATGATGGGAGTACAATATGATGGGAGTACACTATGATGGGAGTACACTATGATGGGAGTACACTATGATGGAAGTATACTATGATGGAAGTACACTATGATGGGAGTACACTATGATGGAAGTACACTATGATGGAAGTACACTATGATGGAAGTACACTATGATGGGAGTACACTATGAGGGGAGTACACTATGATGGGAGTACACTATGATGGAAGTACACTATGATGGGAGTACACTATGATGGAAGTACACACTGATGGAAGTACACACTGATGGAAGTACACACTGATGGAAGTACAACACTTATGGAAGTACACTATGATGGGAGAACACTATGATGGGAGTACAGTATGATGGGAGTACACTATGATGGAAGTACACTATGATGGAAGTACACTATGATGGGAGTACATACTGATTGGAGTACACTATGATGGAAGTACACTGATGGAAGTACACTATGATGGAAGTAACTATGATGGAAGTACACTATGATGGAAGTACACTATGATGGAAGTACACATGATGGAGTACACTATGATGGAAGTACACTATGATGGAAGTACACTATGATGGAAGTACACACTGATGGGAGTACACTATGATGGGAGTACACTATGATGGAAGTACACTATGATGGGAGTACACTATGATGGGAGTACACTATGATGGGAGTACACTATGATGGGAGTACACTATGATGGAAGTACACTATGATGGAAGTACACTATGATGGAAGTACACTATGATGGAATACACTATGATGGAAGTACACTATGATGGGAGTACACTATGATGGGAGTACACTATGATGGGAGTACACTATGATGGAAGTACACTAATGATGGAGTACACTATGATGGAAGTACTGATGAAGTACACTGATGGAAGTACACACTGATGGAAGTACACACTGATGGAAGTACACACTTATGGAAGTACACTATGATGGGAGTACACTATGATGGAAGTACACTATGATGGAAGTACACTATGATGGAAGTACACTATGATGGGAGTACACTATGATGGAAGTACACTATGATGGAAGTACACTATGATGGAAGTACACTATGATGGGAGTACACTATGATGGGAGTACACTATGATGGGAGTACACTATGATGGAAGTACACTATGATGGGAGTACACTATGATGGAAGTACCACACTGATGGAAGTACACACTGATGGAAGTACACACTGATGGAAGTACACACTTATGGAAGTACACTATGATGGGAGTACACTATGATGGGAGTACACTATGATGGAAGTACACTATGATGAAGTACACTATGATGGGAAGTACATACTGATTGGAGTACACTATGATGGAAGTACACTGATGGAAGTACACTATGATGGAAGTACACTATGATGGAAGTACACTATGATGGAATTACACACTGATGGGAGTACACTATGATGGAAGTACACTATGATGGAAGTACACCTATGATGGAAGTACACACTGATGGGAGTACACTATGATGGGAGTACACTATGATGGAAGTACACTATGATGGGAGTACCACTATGATGGGAGTACAGCTATGATGGGAGTACACTATGATGGGAGTAACACTATGATGGAAGTACACTATGATGGAAGTACACTATGATGGAAGTACACACTGATGGAAGTACACTATGATGGAAGTACACTATGATGGAAGTACACTATGATGAAGTACACTATGATGGGAGTACACTATGATGGAAGTACACTATGATGGGAGTACAGTATGATGGGAGTACACTATGATGGGAGTACACTATGATGGGAGTACACTATGATGGGAGTACACTATGATGGAAGTACACTATGATGGGAGTACAACTATGATGGGAGTACACTATGATGGAAGTACACTATGATGGAAGTACACTATGATGGGAGTACACTATGATGGAAGTACACTATGATGGGAGTACACTATGATGGAAGTACCTATGATGGGAGTACACTATGATGGAAGTACACTATGATGGAAGTACACTATGATGGGAGTACACTATGATGGGAGTACACTATGATGGGAGTACACTATGATGGGAGTACACTATGATGGAAGTACACTAATGATGGAAGTACACTATGATGGGAGTACACTATGATGGAAGGTACACTATGATGGAAGTACACTATGATGGAAGTACACTATGATGGGAGTACACTATGATGGGAGTACACTATGATGGGATTACACTATGATGGGAGTACACTATGATGGGGAGTACACTATGATGGAAGTACACTATGATGGGAGTACACTAATTGATGGAAGTACACTATGATGGAAGTACACTATGATGGAAGTACACTATGATGGAAGTACACTATGATGGGAGTACACTATGATGGAAGTACACTATGTTGGGAGTACATATGAATGGGAGTACACTAGATGGAAAGTACACTATGATGGGAGTACACTAGATGGAAGTACACTATGTTGGGAGTACAGTATGATGGAGTACACCTATGATGGGAGTACACTATGATGGAAGTACACTATGATGGGAGTACACTATGATGGAAGTAACACTATGATGGGAGTGACGACTATGATGGGAGTACACTATGATGGGAGTACACTATGATGGGAGTACACTATGATGGGAGAGTACACTATGATGGGAGTACACTATGATGGGAGTACACTATGATGGGAGTACACTATGATGGGAGTACACTATGATGGGAGTACACTATGATGGAGTACACTATGATGGAGAGTACACTATGATGGGAAGTACACTATGATGGGAAGTACACTATGATGGAAGTACACTATGATGGAAGTACACTATGATTGGGAGTACAGCTATGATGGAAGTACACTATGTTGGGAGTACAGTATGATGGAAGTACACTATGTTGGGAGTACAGCTATGATGGAGTACACTATGATGGGAGTACACTATGATGGAAGTACACTATGTTGGGAGTACAGTATGATGGGGAGTACACTATGAGGGAGTACACTATGATGGAAGTACACTATGATTGGAGTACACTATGATGGGAGTACACTATGATGGAAGTACACTATGATGGAGTACACTATGATGGGAGTACACTATGATGGGAGTACACTATGATGGGAGTACACTATGATGGGAGTACACTATGATGGAAGTACACACTGATGGAAAGTACACACTGATGGAAGTACACACTGATGGAAGTACACACTGATGGAAGTACACACTTATGGAAGTACACTATGATGGAAGTACACTATGATGGGAGTACACACTGATGGGAGTACACTATGATGGAAGTACACACTGATGGGAGTACACTATGATGGGAGTACACTATGATGGGGAGGAGTACAACTATGATGGGAGTACACTATGATGGGAGTACACTATGATGGGAGTACACTATGATGGAGTACACTATGATGGAAGTACACTAATGATGGAAGTACACACTGATGGAAGTACACACTGATGGAAGTACACTATGATGGAAGTACACTATGATGGAAGTACACTATGATGGAAGTACACTATGATGGGAGTACACTATGATGGAAGTACACTATGATGGGAGTACACTATGATGGAAGTACACACTGATGGGAGTACACACTGATGGAAGTACACTATGATGGGAGTACACTATGATGGGAGTACACTATGATGGGAGTACACTATGATGGGAGTACACTATGATGGGAGTACACTATGATGGAAGTACACTATGATGGAAGTACACTTGATGGAAGTACACACTGATGGAAGTACACTATGATGGAAGTACACTATGATGGAAGTAACACTATGATGGAAAGTACACTATGATGGGAGTACACTATGATGGAAGTACACTATGATGGGAGTACAGTATGATGGGAGTACACTATGATGGGATACACTATGATGGAGTACACTATGATGGGAGTACACTATGATGGAAGTACACTATGATGGGAGTACACTATGATGGAAGTACACTATGATGGAAGTACACTATGATGGAGTACACTATGATGGAAGTACACTATGATGGGAGTACACTATGATGGAAGTACAACTATGATGGGAGTACACTATGATGGGAAGTAGCACTATGATGGAAGTACACTATGATGGGAGTACACTATGATGGAAGTACACTATGAGGGAGTACAGTATGATGACACTATGATGGAAGTACACTATGATGGGAGTACACTATGATGGGAGTACAACTATGATGGGAGTACACTATGATGGGAGTACACTATGATGGAGTACACTATGATGGAAGTACACTATGATGGGAGAGTACACTATGATGGAGTACACACTGATGGAAGTACACACTGATGGAAGTACACACTGATGGAAGTACACACTGATGGAAGTACACACTGATGGAAGTACACACTTATGGAAGTACACTATGATGGAGTACACTATGATGGGAGTACAGTATGATGGGAGTACAACTATGATGGGAGTACACTATGATGGGAGTACACTATGATGGGAGTACACTATGATGGGAGTACACTATGATGGGAGTACACTATGATGGAAGTACACACTGATGGAAGTACACACTGATGGAAGTACCACACTGATGGAAGTACACACTGATGGAAGTACACACTGATGGAAGTACACACTGATGGAAGTACACACTTATGGAAGTACCACATGATGGAAGTACACTATGATGGGAGTACACACTGATGGGAGTACACTATGATGGAAGTACACTGATGGAAGTACACTATGATGGGAGTACACACTGATTGGGAGTACACTATGATGGAAGTACACTACTGATGGGAGTACACTATGATGGAAGTACACGGATGGAAGTACACTATGATGGAAGTACACACTGATGGGAGTACACTATGATGGAAGTACACACTGATGGAAGTACACACTTATGGAAGTACCACTATGATGGAAGTGCACTATGATGGGGGACACTATGATGGAAGTACACTATGATGGGAGTAACCTATGATGGAAGTACACTATGATGGGAGTACCTAGATGGAAGTACACTATGATGGGAGTACGCTATGATTGGAAGTACACTACTGATGGAGTACACTATGATGGGAGTACACTATGATGGAAAGTACACTATGAGGGGAGTACACTATGATGGAAGTACACTATGATGGAAGTACACTATGATGGAAGTACACTATGATGGAATACACTATGATGGGAGTACACTATTGATGGGAAGTACACTATGATGGGAGTATCAACTATGATGGAGTACACTATGATGGAGTACATTATGATGGGAGTACACTATGATGGGAGTACACTATGATGGGAGTACACTATGATGGGATGATGGGAGTACCCTATGATGGGATGATGGGAGTACCTATGATGGGATGATGGGATTACCTATGATGGGAGTATGAGTACCTATGATGGGATGATGGGAGTACCTATGGATGGGATGATGGGAGTACCTATGATGGGATGATGGGAGTCGTACTTGATGGGATGATGGGATGATGAAGTACCTATGATGGGTGATGGGAGTACCTATGGGGATGATGGGAGTACCTATGATGGGAGATGGAGTACCTATGATGGGCAGTACAACTATGATATTCTTCTCCATACCAAGGAGCCATTTGAATTCAGCAAGAAATAGTAATTGTGTCAAAACAGTCCGGAAGCCCTTGATGGACTACCAACTATCGAAACCTGCATCAGCAAGGTTCCATATAGGATTGATTGAGGATTGTGCCATCAACTTTCTCGTAGAGAACGTTTTTTAATTACTTGTTCGATCTCAGATCAGGTCAATGAACTGTAGCTCAAGACATTTTGCTAAAGGTTTCAAAACATTGCATGGTGCATGAACATGTATGCCTGTATTAATGATTTATTTAAATATGTAAATGAGAAAATGAATGGCACCATGGAAGACAAATGAGCTCCAGTATGTGGATTTGTCTAGTTATCGTGTGTTTCACGTTAAGTTACCACATACACACATGTATATCATTATATGTCAGTTTCTCTAGCACCTTTCACAGGACAAGCAAAAATGTCACGACACTTGTAAAATGTATGGCAAATTACAAATTCCGTACCTTATAACTTCACAACAGACAGTCAAATTTTCAATGTATAAAAGAGGACTCAAATAGAGAAATGTGAAAACTTGAAAAACAAAGGACAAGCCCTATTATGTCGATAGTCTCCCATACATACAAAGTAAATACATACACATGCCACTTTTTTTACACTTCTGCATTGTCAATAAGGTTATCAAAGCTAGTTAATTTTGGTTACTCTACATTTTAATCCAAAAGACTCTTGTGTGTCACTTTCCTGTGCATAACATTTCTTCATTCCAGATTTGAAGAAAGTTTAGCACCAGCATCCCGACCACTAGCAATGATCTGTGGAGGGACCTCACTCTCATCTCATTGTCCTCTTCACCAAGCCTTGATTTGACCCTGTAGTTGCACTGTCAAATTCTAATGATTTCATCTCTACTAGGCGGCTGCAAACTTTTCCACGTCAGCTTCATTCTTGAGTGACTGATCCACTATGCTTGTAAAAGTTGTGGATTTGGTGTTATGACTGTTTGCTGTTGAGTGACCAGTCATTGAGGGGACAAGCTTCTGCTTGCCAGCACGACCACATGTGAGGATGTTGAGCCATTCCTGCCTGATGTTCTGGTTTAGAACACATAAAAAGATAAAGATGAAAAATCCTTGGGTTGAGTTGAAGAGGATGAACAATATTTGGAAGGCAAAGGCTGCCTCCTTAACAGTGAATGCTGCAAAGATCCACGACAAACCAAAAAGAAGCATGACACCAGCCACACTTAGAAGTGTCTTGAAGATGGCTCTGTATTGTGCCTTATCCTCACCCTTGACACATTTCTGCATGGTGTGTTTGATCAGTACTCTTGCCACAAGTACAAACATGACCATATTGAAGAGAAGGATGGCAAATATGGGACCCAAAAAGACTCCAAAGAACACTGGGAGATTGCTGATGAAGCAGCTGTGAAGATGTGGAGATGAGAGATGTTGTCAGTTGTCACACACCATGCACATTGTAACTCACTATCCACAGCCCCCCTGATTTGCTCTCATCAATGTAAGTTAAGTAGTTGTGGCCAGTTCCAAGGGTTCCCAAAGCAACAACAACAATACAATTGGGATGCCTGCAACCAAAAAAGAGAATGTGCACTATACAAGTAGGCATGGCTCAAGACTTACACCAAGTGATGACAGAGATGATGACTATTTGTCGGTTAGTGGTCTTACTAAACACAAGGATAAGCTTTTGGAACATGAGTACAGCTTCTGCTCCCATCCAGCAGACTGAGGCAATGGTGAAGTAGAGAATAAGAATGGACATGGCAGTGCACACGTATTTGTTCTCTGTGCGGTCAATCCCAACCAGGAAGACCAGCAGCATGCAGAAGAGGGCAGTACACAACTGGACGTGGAATTTGTTTGTATCTTTTTTGCGCTCTTTTCTAAAGACAGAGCCAGCATTGAATAGATCCAATGATTGACAGAACACACAACACTGAGCATAGTACCTTACCTCAATCCACCAAGGGTCAAGATAGTGAGTATGAGACCTGCCATGGACAGCACAGCTCCTGCAATGCTCAATCCCTTCAGTGAGTCATTGGAACAAGTGCGGTGCACACGAGCATCAATATTCTGCAAATCAAGGCCACCTGTGAAATTACAATTTGACAGACTCAATAGATATCGATCCTTACCACCAATAGTCCAAAGTTCGTTAGATGGGTGCAAAGGCATTTGATCACGCCACTTCCATCATCCACAGTGGTGCACCCATTGGATGACCAGTTACCTTTGCCACCTGAACAAGGGAAACATCAAAAGGCCATGTGCACTAAATTGCCATGTGACCTTACCATTTAGTGCAAAGTCCCAGAAACACAAGTGACATTGAAGCAGCGACAGCTGGGTACTTGGCAAGCTGAGGCATTGTTACAGCTATGAACACCCCATCGGCCAATAGCAGACAGATTCTACAAGAGAACCAAGAAACCAAGCTAGTGCAACCATAGCACGTAGATTCAGAAAAGCGACACGGCTGTGTCTACAATGAGTGAGCATTATAGTTATGTACTGCCATTCGTTTTTTCATTCACTCTTCTCACGTTATGTAAATGTAAGAACGACCTGCTCCATTGCTTTACTAACCATCTGATACACCTCTAAATTATTTTGTAAAAAAAAAACACGAAACTATGCATGATGTGATTTACTTGTCTATTGGGCTGGCTTAATACCAATCTCGTAGCATAATGCTATCTAACTGTAGCTGCTTCACAGCCTGCATGGCTGCAATAAACGCGTGACCCTGTGATCCACCTCCACTAAAAGGTAATAGTTTGGCATTCACAGTTGTACATGTTTTAGCATTGCCACTGTGTTCAGAATCTCCAGGGACAAAACTGGTTTATAATGGAATTTATTTAGAAGTTCAAGCATGTAGTTTGCTGCTAAGCCGTACCGAGGTGCACACCAGGGCAGGTGCTCACGGGATCTCTCGTACCCAGGTGCTCACAGGATCTCTCGTACCCAGGTGCTCATGGGACCTCTCGAACTCTCGTACCCAGGTGCTCATGGGACCTCTCGTACCCAGGTGCTCATGGGACCTCTCGTACCCAGGTGCTCATGGGACCTCTCGTACCCAGGTGCTCACGGGGATCTCTCGTACCGAGGTGCTCATGGGACCTCTCGTACCCAGGTGCTCATGGGATCTCTCGTACCCAGGTGCTCATGGGACCTCTCTTACCCAGGTGCTCATGGGACCTCTCGTACCCAGGTGCTCACGGGATCTCTCGTACCGAGGTGCTCATGGGACCTCTCGTACCTAGGTGCTCATGGGACCTCTCTTACCCAGGTGCTCATGGGACCTCTCGTACCCAGGTGCTCATGGGATCTCTCGTACCCAGGTGCTCACGGGATCTCTCGTACCCAGGTGCTCATGGGACCCTCTCGTACCCAGGTGCTCATGGGATCTCTCGTACCCAGGTGCTCACGGGATCTCTCGTACCAAGGTGCTCATGGGACCTCTCGTACCTAGGTGCTCATGGGACCTCTCGTACCCAGGTGCTCATGGGACCTAGTGCTCATACCCAGGTGCTCATGGGATCTCTCGTACCCAGGTGCTTCATGGGATCTCTCTCGTACCCAGGTGCTCACGGGATCTCTCGTACCCAGGTGCTCATGGGACCTCTCGTACCCAGGTGCTCATGGGACCCTCTCCACAATGCAATACTGACATTATTTCACAACTTACAGTGGCCCTCACTACCGCCCAGAGATGGGACAGGGAACAGGGGGGGTCACCTCCACAGGAGCAGCCAAGCACAGATGTGTTACACCAATGATAGTGGCTGAAATCACTGCAGAGCCGATGGTCACGTGGTTTGTATTGAACACTCCTATTCCTACGCCATCATGAACGGTGATATTGCTGCTATTAGTAGCCAGAGGGAAGAGGACAGAAGTGTTGTAGAAATGAAAGAAGGTCCTGCTGTTTGGCATCGCGATTGTTGTTAGGCAGCTCCAGGAATCTTAACAGAAGGACCAGAGATGTTTCCAGATCGTGCACACTTTGAATATCCTGAAATTTCCAGAGTGTTATTATGAGATTAAAGCAAATGCACTAGTAAGACCATCTTGCCTAGTGCAGAAGTGAAACCTGTTCCAGTGGTCCTAAGGATGGTTGTACTATTCTAAATAAGAGGAAGAAGAAAGTTAGAGTTGACTCAAGCAGAATAACACACCTACTTTAATTCCAGCAATTTGTACAAATGGGTTGCATTAAAGCCAGTTGGAAAAGTTTCGATTTTCAACCAAGTTTTGCAAAAGACTTTCAGCTGCGTTTACAATCCTGCAAAAGAAGTTTAGAACGCAGACCACCATTGTTTGTGGCAAACATTACGTGGAAGATTTATTCTTGAGTGCAGTAGGTGGCCAACTTGATATTCCATTGAGGATCTGACCAGACAGGTTAACCAACTGTAGATAAATACAACACATGATATGAAGCTGTATTGATAGTTTGTACTTACCAAAGAACCAGGGGATATACCATTCTATTTACATATAAGATGCACCAAGTATAAGTTGCCAAAATTGCATATTCAAGTTTATATTAATGCAATGCAATTTAGCAATGTCACAAAGTCTTCAGACTTTCATATTGTACTAACCATACTATTTACAACATTGTTGTGGGAATTAATTTACCTGAAATTGTTATTAGCCAAAATTCTCATTTTTCTTTCAGATCAATCAACTTCTTAACCAACAACAAATCAAATGTGTTGGTAAGTCCTGCCCACCCTTTGGTAAGTCCCCGCCCACCTTTGGTAAGTCCCGCCCACCTTTGGTAAGTCCCGCCCACCTTGGTAAGTCCCCGCCCACCTTTGTATTATCTGAAAGGTTAGTGTTGTTTAAGAGTGACACAGTTGATGTCAGCACAAATGCAACAGCTGCCACATTGTTTGCTGTCTGGTCATTGGTAGTGGAGCTGGTTATAATGCTGGTTAATTGATTAACTGCCTGAACAACACTGCCTGCAGTCAGTTGCTGGTGTATTAGAGAATAGCAGTGGCAATTAGTACAATAGCACAGGGACCATTTGCTTACAGCTCCACACTCTGGATCCCCTATGAGCCTTGAAGTTGTATGTTACCGTGGTGACACACCCAGGACCCACAGTTAGGCTCCAAGTTGAGCACCTCCACAGCTACGTGAGGCCACTGCATAGGGGGATTCCCCCTGTCCCATTTTGAGGCAAGTGGTTCCATTCATGAGGAGTAAAGTATTGTAGGTACAGTTTGTGGTAACTGTTGATGCATTCACAGCTTCTCTGGCCACGTGTATGTCCCAATGGGATTGGTCTCATTCATATAGTCACAAAATCCACTCCTCTGTGGAGGACACACATACATGCATGGAACACTAGGCTGCTGAGTAGCTAATTCACCTGATTTGTTTACAGAGCTCTGGATTAACTGTACATGGAGGTCAGGTTGGCAGATGCAAGGAGAGATATAGCTGGAGTATTGGAGTTGTAGTTGTGAGCATACATTCAATCCTTTGATTCATGTCTGGGCTGCAGAGATAAAGCATTACACTTGTATGAACATAGTGTCCACATCGATGTACTAAAGCTCTGTACCTTGGTACAAAGGAACAGTTGACAGTTTGCTGACCATCCAAGTTACTACCAAGTCCATATAGCACCTGATAAATGCAATAGGATCACACACCAGAGGCACATGATCACACACCAGAGGCACATGATCACACACCAGAGGCACATGATCACAACCAGAGGCACATGATCACACACCATAGGCACATTATCACACACCAGAGGCACATGATCACACACCAGAGGCACATGATCACACACCACAGGCACATGATCACACACCAGAGGCACATGATCACACACCAGAGGCCCACGAACCTGTGTTTCAACATAGCGCAGTACAAAGTCACCAGAGGGCAACCCCCAGAGTAGATTGCAGTTGCTGTGCAGTAGAAAACCTCAGGTAGGCAATGGAAGACATTCCACTGGAGCTATACAAGTGTTGTGCATAGAAGGCATAATGCTTGCACCCACTGGCACCTGCATGGCCCAACCTTGGAGTGTGATGGACACTTTGGCTGAGCTGGTAGTGTTCTTATTAGTAGCCACACACTTATAGACTCCAGCTGCTCCTTGGCCGAGTCCTATCATTCACATTGCGGTCATGTAGGGTGCTCAAAGTGGCTGATGTGGATGGTGCCAGGGTAAGAGTACAGGCCCCCAGGTATGCTGGCTGCAAGGTTGCTAACACCTTGAACTTAAAGGGGGGAAATGGGAAGGGTAATATTGATGAGAGAGAGGAATAAGATGGGAAGGAGTGTAAGAGGTCATGACGCCAATGGGATCAGCTAATCATCTTACCTGGTTTGCTCAAAGAGTCCACCCACATGACTGTACCACTGCAGTCCCTACCATAGGAATCAAATGGCCCACTGGAGTTGCAAGAGAGGCCAAACACTCGGTTGGTAGTTCCAATGTAACTGGCAAGTGATGTCCATACCACTACCAAAGGCAACTCCACTGCCAGTGTAGGCCACTGCACTTTGAATTGGTGTGATGAACAGACTGGGAAAGATGGCTGGACAGGGGAGGGGGTGGGTGAGGTGGGAGGAAGGAGGAAAGGAGGCAGTCCTTTCACACAGGGCACACACTCAGAACCCAATGCCCAGAACGTACGCAGGCAACGTGTTCTCATGCTGTCTGGCACAAGCAAAGGTCACTACACGTCACAGGATTTGTGTTTCTGCAGTGTGATAGAGACACATTAAAGTGTAACCTGAACCTTTCTTCTCCCTCCAACTCTCCCCACATTACTCACCACGCGAACTCCATAGATTCCCAGGTGGTCACAGGTGCAACTGATGGTGTCATTATTCTTTTCAAACTATTCCATTCGCCACCTGGCAGCCGTCTTCTATCCAGTTGCTTACCTTGGGATCCCAGGATACACACACAGGCAGAGCGTAATTCTGAAATGACCCAGATGCAAGATCTCAGTCACATTTCATTATGCCATATTAATAACCATTATGTTCCCCTGGTTTTATGCTTCCCCCCCCCCACCCCCCCCATGCAGCTAGACAACTACCAAGGCATGGTACTCAACTGGATTTCCCAATCGCAGTGTAATGGTTATATTGGCATTAAGAGAGCCATTAACTCCATCAATAAATGCTCCCAGGATGGTTGAAGCCACCTTGAAGTCACTTGTTTTATTTTCAACGAAGGAGTAAAATGTAGGTGAGGCCATTGCAGTGAAAACCCCTCTGACCAAACTGTTTGGGCTTGTTAAATTCCTAATAGCACCAGGTGGTATGTAGATCGAGACATTGTCTTCATGTGTGTATGTGTGTGTGTGGATGTGTGCATGGATGTGTACATGTGTATGTGTGAATGTGTGTGCATGCATGAGTATATGGGTGTATGTGTACATGTGTGTAGGTGCGTATATGTGCACATGCATATGTGCGTATGTGCATGCAATCCAATATGAATGGGAAGAAATCAGTTATGACAATGCATACACACTGTAGTACCTTGAAATCCCATCACTGTAGATCCCACTTGTAGATCCACCTTAAAACAATGAGAAAAGTTCATGAAGATGTTGCTTCCTCTCATTACGTAGACAAAGCCTCACCATGGTAGCAATCACTGACACATTGACTGTATTAATAGTTCCAACATAGTTGCCGTTGTAAGGATGGTGACCATGTTTGTAACCAGGCTGGAAATATAATATGATTTACTCAATCGGAAGTATGGTTAGTTGGTCGGCAACATTACTTTATTGAGCTGTGGCGCAGTGGGCCAATCCCACATGGTAGCCAGAACATGTACCATGTTCTCAACAGACTAAAGGGAGATGCTATTTCATTGCAGTAATGGAGGAGGTGAAAGCGCTCACCAATTCACTGAAGTCGACCTGGGAGCTTGCAATCCTCGTGAATATGATTGAAATTAGCTCTACATTCTGGTCAGTCTGGTCCTCACTGGTAGCAGAGGCTAGAGTGCTATTTAGTTTACTGGTCACCATGGCAATGCTGTCATTAGTTACCAGCACCTGTCATGTAACAAACACATAGTGGTTTCACATGTCATCTGGATGATGGTTGACACAAACTCACTGTACTCAGATATAGGAGGTTGGATTGCACAGTGTCCGGCACTGGGTGAGATCAACCTGATCCCAGAGACCATACGCATTGCACCGTCTCATTGGCCATGCCTCTTGAACCATCCACACCTCCCTAAGTACACCGATCGGTTCACCATTACATCAGCAGGCGTGATGTCCCACGAGTAGCTACCTCTGAAGAAAGATGTGCCATTTGATGGGCAACGAACTACAGAGGATGGTTGGTGGAGGTGATGGTAAAGGTAATGAATGGTAGTGAGGGGTGGAGATGAGAGTGGTAGGTTGGGGCAAGGAAAAGGGAGAGAGAGAGGGGATGAGATGGGGAGGAGAGAGGGAGGGGAGAGAGAGGGAGGGAGAGAGAGGGAGGGAAGAGAGGGAAGGGAAGGGAGGAGAGAGAGAGGAGAGAGGGAGGAGGGGGAGAGATTGGAGAGGGGGAAAGAGGGATGGGAGAGAGGGAGAGGAGAGGGGAGATAGTGGGAGGGTACATCTCAGCTGACAGGATGCACATCAGATGGCTTTGTGTGCACATGTGGGGTGATCAATACACAATACTCCATACCCAGTCACAGTGAACACCTGACATGGCACCTTACCACTCATAATGGACACCTGACATGGCACCTTACCCCTCATAATGGACACCTGACATGGCACCTTACCCCTCATAATGAACACCTGACATGGCACCTTACCCCTCATAATGAACACCTGACATGGCACCTTACCCCTCATAATGGACACCTGACATGGCACCTTACCCCTCATAATGAACACCTGACATGGCACCTTACCCCTCATAATGGACACCTGACATGACCTTACCCCTCATAATGAACACCTAGCACCTACCTTCACAGCGAATGCCCACATCACCACCATGAGTGCAGTAGTTGATCCCGGTAAACGGAATACATGATTTGAGTGTTCTCTCGGTCCCAGAACAAGCCACATCGTTCAGAAATATGGGACCACTCCCAGCAGGAACTGGCACAACCCTTGCATCTGACAAGGATTGTAGGTAAAGACTAAGGTCTCTTCCATAGAGGGTATCTTTCTCTCACCAGTTATATTGCTACTGGGGAAGTACTGTCTGCATACCACGTGAGCACTGACAGATGAGAAATCTATTTGGCGGTGCACACACTGTGCCCCAAGCTTTATTGAAGCACACCTCCACTCTACCCTCTCGCACACTGGGACCATCACTCAGTCTGATATCTCCATCAGACAGATGGCTCCAGCCGTACTAGCTGGATCTGCCCAGTGACAGAAACATGTAAATAATGCCTATATAAAATTCGATGTGTGGATTACCTTGGCACACAACACCAAAAAAAGGCTACAAGTACCAGTATTGACTGAGCATTGAGATGCATTCAGTCCACTTCCCGTGCAAACAAATGTTGGTACAGGCTGCAAATCTGAAATGACCTGGTGTTTGGTACAGCACCTGGACTAACAGAACTTGATGCCATGTGTTACATGTGCACATCACATCCTTTACCATAGGGGGAGAACCCTAGTTGACTGCACACAGCAGATGCAGCACTGTTGTTCCACAGACTGTTGCATACAGAGCCATAACTTCCACTCACACACATCTCCACTCGACCTCTGCTCAGGTACATGTTGGTGTAGTCGAATGGAGTCGTTTGGGTGAGCCGAGATAGAAGTTCTGAGCTGATCCGGCTGGTATTAACCTCACATCTCCATCTCTGCATGGGGCTACAGAGGAGACAGCACTAGTCACCAATCAATCCAGTGAGATATGTGGCATATGTACACCTGATCATCCATCGCTTCAAATATGCAAGGTTTGAAATTAGACCTCCCTTCTAATCATTAGCTCGCCTCACTACCCCATACACAGTTTTACCCTCCCCTACCTCCACACTTCACACCAGCATCATGAGAATGGTCACAGCTGGTGGCTGCAATGGGGTTGTGGGGACACTGCAGGAGAGACTGCTCTGACCCAGTGCAGGTGACATTACTCAGGAGAACCAAGGATCCATTGGTGCCCTGTCCATATGGAGCTCGCTGCAATGGCTGTGCATCTGAAGAGAAGAGACAAACACAAACTCAACACACAGCGCTCTCACAAAGGAGTACAGGTACATGCAAAGACTCTGATGGAGGCACAGGCAATATGACTCACAAGAGAGGTTTGAGGGTATACCCAGCTTATAGCATGCCACCATGGCATCATATGGTGTCCATCTGTCATCACATATGGTGCCATAGTAGCCTCCCAAGCACATCTCCACCCTCCCCTCTCTGGCACCAGCCACTGCAGTGGAATCATTGGCTAGCCTCAGGTCTCCATCCGTGCAAACTACAGTGATCAGGAGGAGGATATGCTCACAACAAGAAGGTGTGGGATGCTTTGGGCACTCCTCACCACAGCCTGTTCTCCCATCACCAATGGAGCCAGCTTGACATTTGCATATGACTGAACCAATCGTGTTGATGCAAATTGCAACGACTGTCACATACAGCCCTGTTTGTTGCACCATTCATCAATATCTGGAAGATGTAGTTAGCCATCATCAATAAATGTACCATACAGGTGTGGTTAGATAGAAACAATATGTCAGCCACAGTTAAATAAATGTAGATGAACCATAGATCATACCAGTGCAGTTCCCTGCCATTGCCAGAGAAGCCTTGCTTGCAGGTACAGGTATAACTACCCACAGTGTTTGAAACAGGTGGCATTGGATGAGCAGTTGGATAGGGAGAGTGGCACACTCATCAATATCTGAGGAGGGCAGGAAGACATAACAGCAGCCAGTACTTAAAGACTTACCAATGCAGGTCACATTATTGGCTACAGGATGAGAGGGTTGGTACCCCTGTTTGACAGCCGCAGCTGTAGCCACACACCAAGTTAGTGCAAGTGCCTGTTCCACAGGGGTTTGTCAGACTGCACTCATTGACATCTACCGAGGGAAGCAGACATAGGGGTGAGGAGATGTACAAGGTTGGCAAGGACACCAGGTGAGCAGATGATGGCTTACCATTGCATGTGGTTCTTCCATCACCCACACACCCTGGCTTGCAGATGCACATATAAGAGCCATCTGTGTTCATGCAGTTGGCATTCTGGATTGCACGAGAAACAGCCCCAAGCGCGCACTCATTGACATCTGTTGCATGGGGAAGGCAGAAGAGAGGGAGAAGAGGGGAATGAGGTTAAAAGGAAATAAAATTATGAGCCATGCTCAACGCAAATGTACAAAGAGTCTGTATCTGTATTTGCATTGCAACTAAACTAATCAGTAGTTGCAGCAGTAGTCACTCTACCTGCTTAGAATACGTCTATGCATGCAATGCTTGGTGCATCCATCACCATGGATACCACCATGGTTATCAACACAACATGACATACGGTATTTGCATAGGACGTCATGCAGCTTTTCAAAACTACAGAGCATACATGTTGATACAGAATGGCTTGCTGTAAGCATTCGTCACTCATTTACATAACTTAGTATTGTCCAATCGTCAGGTTTCTAGTCAACCCAAAGAAAAAACCCAAAACATGATGGCAATTAAAAAGGAAAGCATCCACACTCTACCTTTCACACCGGTGCAACTAAAAATAGTTTGCGAAGATAGAGCACTGAAATATCCATAAGGTTGAATGCCTCTAAGTTGACATTAATGAAACTTTTTAAGTTCGATGTAATCCTTTCTACAAATTTCTTTCACAACACTCCATGCTTCCAATATCTCCTCTGGACAACACTCCATGCTTCCAATATCTCCTCTGGATAACACTCCATGCCTCCAATATCTCTTCTGGACAACACCCCATGCTTCTAGTATCTCCTCTGGACAACACTCCATGCCTCCAATATCCTCCAATATCTTTCCTCTGGATAACACCCCATGCTTCCAAATCTCCTCTGACAACACCCCATGCCTCCAATATCTCCTCTGGACAACACCCCATGCTTCCAGAGGACTGGAGTGGTATAGTGAGGACTGGGGTGGTATAGTGAGGACTGGGGTGGTATAGTGAGGGACTGGGGTGGTATAGTGAGGACTGGGGTGGTATAGTGAGGGACTGGAGTGGTTGTAGTGAGGACTGGGGTGGTATAGTGAGACTGGGGTGGTATAGTGAGAACTGGGTTGGTATAGTGAGGACTGGGTGGTATAGTGAGGACTGGGGTGGTATAGTGAGGACTGGGGTGGTATAGTGAGGACTGGGGTGGTATAGTGAGGACTGGAGTGGTGTAGTGAGGACTGGGTGGTATAGTGAGGACTGGGGTGGTATAGTGAGAACTGGGGTGGTATAGTGAGGACTGGGTGGTATAGTGAGGACTGGGGTGGTATAGTGAGGACTGGGGTGGTATAGTGAGGACTGGAGTGGTGTAGTGAGGACTGGGGTGGTATAGTGAGGACTGGGGTGGTGGGGTGGTATAGTGAGGACTGGGGTGGTATAGTGAGGACTGGGGTGGTATAGTGAGGACTGGGGTGGTATAGTGAGGACTGGAGTGGTGTAGTGAGGACTGGAGTGGTGTAGTGAGGGCTGGAGTGGGGTCTATGGTGCATGTTGATGCCAAAGTGGCTGGTACCCATACCTTGACATTGTATGTCAACATCACTAGTGTGGTCACAGGTGGTAAGCCCAGGTAGATAATTGAATGGACACTGCAGCAGCTGTTGCTCCGTTCCCGTGCAAACAGGTTCATTCAAGAAGATGGGCCCAGTCTCCCTTCCAAATACTGCACCTGGAATGACTGATCCTACAAAACCAAAATGAACGAGCCAAACATGACAAATTAAGTTGTCTTTTCGCTGCAGTAATGCTGAAAGGAACAACAACACTTCTTATCCGCATAGATTCCCAACTTGACCTGTTACCATAATCATTTATAAATATGGTGGATGCCATTCCTTTATTCATTACGTTTAATAATTGCGGTGAGTCATACTGACCTTCTGCATTGACTTTGATGTTGGGGTTAGAAGCATTAAGTTGCCTGCACACCACTGCTGCTTCTCGTGAGGTGACCTGCTTACTGCACATTGTTCCCCAGGCATTATTTATACAGACTTCAAACCGTCCATTGATTTGGGATGTCCCATTCACCAGCCGGATGTCTCCGTGAGTACAGTTCCCTGCCCTGGCTACATCACTCAGCTGGCACACCACACTGGCAGCGAGACTGCAGGTGGAAGCTGGTCCAGGCACCACTGGGCAAGCCGACAGAGAGGGCTCTGTACCATTGCATACAAAGCCAGAGATTGAGGTTATGCGATTGGTAGTGCCTCCCAAGATGCCCTTGGCTACAGTGATGGCTCCTGTAAAGGCCAGAAATACATCTCACAAAGCATCTCACATGATTCATTTCTATTACCATAGGGTGAGTAGCCCAATTGCTGACAAGTGACCGACGCTTCAGTGTTATCCCAGCGGTCTGCACAGATGGTGACATACTGGCCCCCTCTGCACACCTCCACCACACCTCCCTTCAGGGTGCCCTTGTCGTACAGGGACAAAGCTGGAGAAGGAGGTGAGGCCCAAGTAGTATCTGTCCCCTGAGCCCAGGGTCAGCCTGATATCATTCTCCATGCATACAGCTGCAAGAGGAGAGAGAGGATGTTTTGTGTGAACTGTATTGCTTCCAGTATGCTTATAAAATCACACTAAGTTATTTCAAGTCTGACCAGTCTACATAGCCAGTGCAGCAATCAGTCAAATACAAGTAGTGCCAAAATGTTAGCAGCTAGGTCAGTGTTGCAACTGAATATGGTCAGCAAGGCTGCATAATGCATAATGATCAAATCACCTTAAATCTTATTAGAAGCTTCAACTCAACACCCCATCTCCTGAGTCGTCATCTAGACATCACTGTCTCACAGCATTTCCCACATCACTCATATCATTCCCCTCACACTTTTGTCCTTATCATCCATCCCACTTGCAATACTTGTCTGTACTTGTATTTTGCAGTCTTGTAGAACTAAATTACTTGATCGTTTGACAAATCAAAGGAATAGTTCAAATTGGACTTGAGCCGATATCAGAGTATTATCAGGGTGTACTGTACTGAGGATTGCACCATATGTGGTGCTATGCTACCTACATGCATAAATAAAAAATTTATCGAAACTAAATGTGACAACTGAATTGTTAAATTCAGCCTTTACCATTGGGATGTTGAGGCCCACATTTCATTACACCATGTACAACCCTCCTCCCCCTCACCTTACCTCCACACCTCACACCAGCATCCTCTGAGTGGAGACAGTTGTGCACTCCAATTGGATCATGACGACACATCAGCAGTGAGGATTCGTTGCCATAGCAGAGGACATTGTCCAACAGAATGCTTCCAGGGCCTGGACCAAAGTATGCCTTGTGAAGAGGCACAACACTGGTATCTGAGAAATAAACCACTTTTACATGGCGACCTTGTGCATGCCAGAAGGTCACCTACAGTTGAGATTGAGAGCCCTACACACCACCATGGCATCCAGTTCATTCCATTTGTCATCACACACTGTGCCATAGCTGTTGTTGTAGCACACTTGCACTGTGCCCTCTGAAGGGCTAGACCCATTCAACAACTTCATCTGACCATCATTGCACACTGAAATTGACACAACACATCTTCAGTTTAGTGTTAGGCAACACAGGTACATGAACCTACAGCAAGAGTAGCCATTTCCTGTAAATTCTGATGGACAAGAACATTGGAAACCTCCAATGGAGTTAAGACAGTTTGCATTGATACTACAGTTGTTTGTGCCGGTAGAGCACTCATCAATGTCCACACAGGTCCTTCCATCTCCCGTGTAACCAGGGTTACAAGAGCAGTTGTAGCTCCCTATGGTGTTGATACAAGTTCCATTTGGAGCCCCAGCACAAGTGTTGTCCCCAGTAGAGCATTCATCAATGTCTGTTCATACAGAATGCAGCTGATCAATAGGTTAATCACTGATTACTGATTTTTTTACCATTGCAGTTAAACCCATCTCCAGAGAAGCCTGGATTACAGCTACATGTGTAGCTACCAATAGTGTCACGGCAGGTAGCATTCTTACTGCACTGGTTTGTCTCTCTCCCACATTCATTGATGTCTGTAATGGAAGGTCAAATAGCACATATGCAATATCACAAGTGCACGTTCACTCACTTGTACAGTTCACTCCATCCCCCTCAAATCCAACCAAGCAGGAACACTGGTATGATCCAATTGTATTGGTGCAGTTAGCATTCATACTACAACTGTTATTTCCATTGCACTCATTGGCATCTGGAGATGAGAGCTATGTACATCACCAACATAGAAATGGATGTGTGGCTATATCTTACCAGTGCAATTGAAACCATTTGGCTGAAGGGAGTAGCCAATTTGACAGGCACAGAAGAAACTTCCAACAGTGTTGTTACATAACTGCTGACAGCCTCCATTAGTAGCTGAACACTCATCTATATCTGAACTGAAGGTGAAAGTTCCTCAGTGGGTCACTGGTCATCATTCCAATTTTAATAACTTAACCCTCCCACTCCTTACCATTGCAGGCATGCCCATCACTTCCAAGAACATAGCTCTTATTGCAGGAACAGTAGTAGCTACCAATAGTGTTGGTGCAGTTTTGACCACACCCTCCATTGTTTGTCAAGCACTCATTAATATCTGTGTGTTGGTGAGATGATCAAAACACAGCTCCAGCCGTTGTTGTCACTCCCCTCACCTTCACACACTGCTCCCACTGTATCTGCTTTGGTGCAGGTCACCAGACCTGTGACTACACCTGCATTACAGTCCACTAGTCTAGCTTCCCTTCCTCTACACTGAAGTTGGTCCAGAAATATTGGCCCTGATGTGATATTGATCTGAGCTCCAGTCAACACTCGAGGACCTGCAGATTTTGGACAATTATGAACCATACAGGTATGACCCACACCCCTGGCCTTACTTAAGCCAGCCGTAAATCCACCCAACTGTCTGCATACCACTATGACCTCTGCAGGCTGGAAGTTATTGCGACACACACCACCCCACGCCTGGTTGAGGCACACTTCTACTCTACCCACTCCAGGCTGTGCACCAACCAATCGAATGTCTCCATCAGTACAGTTTGCCAGCTGAGTTGTAACATCTGTTGATGAAGGAACACGGAATGTGAATATCAGAATGGCATATGTGAACCACACAAGGATAGATGTTGAATCACAGGCAGATGTATATTTATGTGAAGGTAGGGGAGGGGTGATATATGGCGAAAAACAAGAGGACATATGCTGAACAGCAAGAGATGGGAGACCCACACAATGACACAAGGCAGTACCTTGGCATACAACCCCAGCATCCTGGTATGCTGAACAGCTGGCACCGCTGGCCTGAATTCGAGGACAATCCTGTAGTCCACGTTCAGAACCTGAGCAGTTAACCCCTCCAAGCACAAAAGGAAGGCTGTTCTCTCCAAAGGCACCCCCAGTGATGGCCACAGCACCTAGTGTACAGATACACAGTCATGGAATAGAATTAATAACAAGTTAATACTGTGTAATTGTATGTCAACAATCATTGGTAGTTCTTCTGTACTCCAAAACATTTTTTCACGTTTGGCATGCAAATGAAACTGCATCAGTGGGTCTGTTTGCTTTAAAAAGTTAAAAAATATTAATATTTCTGTTTGTAACCAGCTTGACAATGATAATAGTTTTCAATTTAGTCATTGAATGCAACCAATTATACGTAATCAACATACACAGATAATAAATAATGACCCAAACTAAACAAACTACCAAACTACCTCCTTTATCTGGTTGCTCTATGCTCGGTTTGATGTGATACCAATAGCTAGTGTACACAAATGGAGTAGGAAAGGGGGGGGTCTCATAAACATTACCCAGCGTTTTTAACCATAAGGCTGAATATATTTTAAACAGTGATGGCATTTACCAATACCTAGGATCACTGCAAACACCGTGTGGGTAGTCTAGTCAAACTAGAGTCCTTACCATAAGGGGAATACCCCAGGCTCCTGCAGGCCACAGAGGCATCCTTGTTGCTCCATGTCTGAGAACAAACTGTTCCAAACTGCCCGCCTAGGCACACCTCCACCCTCCCTCTTGACAGTTGGTCTAGGTCACTATCAAGGTACAGGGCACTAGGGTTCCCTGACTGGTAGAAGGACAGAGCATCCGGGCCAACAATCAATCTGATCTGGCCATCAATGCATGTGCCTGTGTGTGAAGAGGGAGGGAAAATTAAATTGAGTCCTTTGCTCCACTCATGCCTCTTCATATTCTCACCTCCACATATTACACCTGCTATTTCATTGGAATAACAGTTGTGCATTCCAATGGGGTTGTGTTGGCACTGCAGGACTGAACCTTCTGTACCCACACACTTCACATTGTCCAGGAAGATCTGCCCATTCCCTGCCCCAAAATAGCTACGAGGCACTGCAACTGCACCTGGGGAAGTGATTGGACGATGAGCTACAAGCCTTCACCACAGGGCCCTAATGGTACCCACCAGTGGTGGTAAGGTTCAGCTGCCTGCAAACCACTGCAGCATCAAGCTCATTCCAGAAATCATCACAGATGGTTCCAAAAGTCTGGTTATAGCAGATTTCCACACGACCCATGTTGCTTGATGTGCCATTGACCAGTACAACAGTTCCATTTTGACAAGCTACAATGGAATGGGAAGAACATTAGTTAGATACATACATCAGAGACAGCTCCCTTGTTGCATGTCTAACCTAGTCTACAAATCAGGGTCTTGCCAATGAATACATTCAACCACACATAAGGCACTACCAACTATTGCACGAAGAAGTTTCAATTATTTATGGAGTCTAAGTTTCGATGGCCTTTGAGCCTACTTACAATGCATATAAGGGACAGCTTACGTATGCATCCATGGCTGTCAGGAAGTAAAACTTGCCCGGGATTGCATGTACAATAATAGTTCCCTGGTGTATTGACACACGTCTCTGTGCAGTTGCCATTCTGAACTGAACACTCATCAATATCTTCATGTGTGAAGGTGGAAGGTACAGGGGAGAGGGAAAGATTAGAATGTGAGGGAAACAGCAAACACAGCAGGCCAATGTGCTTTACCAGTACAGTTGAAGCCATTAGATGCAAGGACATAACCTGCTTGACAGCTGCATTGGAACCCGGGGATAAGCTCGGTACAGACCTGCTGACAGCCTCCATTGTCACGGCACACTGCTTGATGTCTGGGAAAATTGGAGCAATAACTGGTAAACCTCCAACTAGAGAGCCATTGCAATTCCATAGACATAAAACAGCA
>JABACO010000023.1:1124269-1222948 GCA_013339895.1 Ephydatia muelleri
GACCTCTCCATCAGCCGTATCAGCCGTAATGCAAGCCAGGAGCGATAGTACCGTTCGGCCACCTTCTCTGCCTACGTGCATGAAGAAGTGAAGAAATACATCAGAAAGTAATTACCAGTGATTGCTTCAAATTCAAAGAAAGGCATTATACAGTGAATTCTCTTATGCTGCTATAATACAAAATAGCAATCTTTGACACGATCGATCTCATGATTTTACGTGCTTGTAGAATGGTAGTGAAACCGATTCGTATGCATATATATAACGTACTTTTCTGTCGATACGCCCTTTTAGCATCTTTGCCATCTTTTGACTCCACCACATCCCGAGATCAAATTCGCTGCTTACTGTCTTTGCTCTCAAGGAAACAAACAATGTTGTTGTATTCTTTTACTTCCATCCGTTATGGTGGACACGAGTGAGCGTTTTATTAAAGGGGGTCAATCTATTCCAATGCAAGGGATGATAAACTTTCCGGAATAATTTATCCTGGGGGATAATCTATTCCGGAATACATGCATTATCCGGGGGATAAAATTATTGGGGGATAATCTATTCCGTGACACCGGCATGACAAGAATTAACTTCTATAGTAAGTACATTAGAATGGACTTGGGATTGATGACTTCATCTATCAGAGCTTTTCGTGCATAAGAGTTAACGCCGGGCTGCATTCTTAAAGCATCGCGCTTCTGAAGTCAGGTGCGTAAAACCAAACTATATATCTCTGATAAGTAACTTGACATCAGTCGTTTCAAGTCTTTGAAGCATTTGGAACCCTTTCTGGTCGAATCTTTCTTGAATTGTTCCAATAACAGTGTCTATTGCCTGCAGGAAGTAAATTGATCTGCCGACTGAACTGAATTGTTGTTCAACGGCAGCGCATGTTGCCAATTTCAAAGCTAACCTTTAGAAGAGCTGTTTTAAGCCTAGCAAGAACTGGTGAAAATATTCCCTTAACCTGTGACCTGCGTTGCTCAACATAGTGCCAGAAGAGCTTACATCATTGTCATCTCTCAATAACTGAAGACATTAAGCATTATTTGTACAAGTTTTGTCTTTCTGATGCACACTTGTACCTTGCAAGATCAAATTGTCCACCATGTTTAATATTTTTCTTCCAACTGAGCTCAGTCCATAAACGAATTAATCTCTCCATCTGAACAGCAACTTCTGCAATCCTTGCTCTGGCATCCGTGTTTTTTGAGGCCCACGATTTCTTCAGCATGAACATTAATTCAATAGTTGAAAATGATTTCCCTGATTTTATACCTCTGTCAACACTTTTCTTCAGCATGGATTCATCGAACTGAGCATTTTTACCAACGTCTTTTGAGCTGCTTGGTATTGTCACTAACCGCTTCATGGTGAGATTTGAATTTTTGGTGTTTCTAGAACCTTTCAAGGGCCTTTTTCCACTGCATGCGAATACTGTATTTGTAGAAACATCATCCTGACCATATTACCCATTTCAGTAGGCCTCGGTTGTCGTGGTCATGCAGTAGTAACAGAGAACATAGTCGCCTTGTTCTTGATAGTGGAGCCATTGATATTTATAATACCAAGCTGAAAGAAAAGAACGTTTGTTTGCCATAGTTTCTCTTTATAAATGAAGGAAACAAATTGGGATTGTGAAGCTGGCTTGCAATCTGCCACAATCGTACACGTGCCTGTCGAAGATGCAGACAGAATCAAATTGCTTACTGGCGACATTAGTCTCGTACTCAGACCCAAAGTTACGATTTTATCACCGCTACGCTTTTCGCCATCCGCAGCTGCGTAACTTTAGGTCTGGGAACGAGACTATGTCGACACGCCCACCGGTCAGTTGGATCGTTGTCACAGTGGGTTGCGAAACGTCAACAGAATGACATGGCTGACGCTAGCTGTAGAGGGACCACTATCACTGGAATGACTGTGTTGCACAGTTCCATACAGGTTCTTGCACTTGAATTTGGAGAGCCAAGATAATAGTGGCTTGCTTGAATATTTAGTTAGTGGTTAAGTTGTTAAAATTAGCCCCCCCCCCCCCCCTTCTTAGCTACACCCTGGAAGTGGTCTTGGCCCCAGACCCAGTTCTGTGCTGCTCTGAACAACTTGTACAAGGTCCTGTGAACTGGGTCTGGGGCCGAGACTATGAGAAAGTGTCGTCCGATGAGTATACATAACAGACCAATGGGGACCTCGTTAAACCCCTCGTTGAAAGTTCAG
Source organism: Ephydatia muelleri (assembly GCA_013339895.1). Lineage (NCBI taxonomy): Eukaryota > Metazoa > Porifera > Demospongiae > Spongillida > Spongillidae > Ephydatia > Ephydatia muelleri. The sequence goes on from JABACO010000023.1 coordinate 1,126,481, forward strand.
GACAGCTAAAGCAATGTTGAAAGAAGACACCATTATGCAACAGTGCCATTGAACAAGTGAATCCTGAGCAAGAAAGCAAGTGATTGTGGATGAGCAAGAAAGCAAGTGATTGTGGATGAGCAGAAGCAAGTGATTGTGGATGAGCAAGAAAGCAAGTGATTGTGGATGAGCAAGAAGAAAGCAAGTGATTGTGGATGAGCAAGAAAGCAAGTGATTGTGGATGAGCAAAGAAAGCAAGTGATTGTGGATGAGCAAGAAAGCAAGTGATTGTGGATGAGCAAGAGCAGTGATTGTGGATGAGCAAGAAAGCAAGTGATTGTGGATGAGCAAGAAAGCAAGTGATTGTGGATGAGCAAGAAAGCAAGTGATTGTGGATGAGCAAGAAAGCAAGTGATTGTGGATGAGCAAGAAAGCAAGTGATTGTGGATGAGCAAGAAAGCAAGTGATTGTGGGTGAGCAAGAAAGCAAGTGATTGTGGATGAGCAGGCTAGTTTGTGACATGCTGAAAGGTTCCATCGCTTGCACACTTTTCAGGATAACGCATTTTCAAGTGCAGCACGAAACCTTATCATGTAGTGAACATTACGAGACCCCGCCCTCCTGGCTATATCTACAGTAGATATCAGCATCTGCTGTAAATTTTATTAATGTCTACCCAGTTGTGAGTACCCAGATTGACATGTTTGAAGTGCTCACCTCCAATTTCCAAGATCCTCTTTTTACAATTCATTGGTGACAGACAGAAACATATCATATTCCATATGCATATACTCGTATGCCCCAAAATTTAGACATATGTTAGTGGAGAAATAACCTATACATTCAGTGATCGGCTTTGAGAATGTCTGTATTGCCTGTTTCATTGTATAGCATCCCATCAAACCCTGCCAAGCCAGTAATAGCATTCACTGTCGTGCATGCTTCAACATTGCCTACTCAGAGTTTCGCAGCTCCGCTGGAATCCGAGGCCAGGTTAGCTAGCCTGTACCACGCTATTCTGCACACCTGCCCTATCGCTTCTGTCACTTCCTCTTCGGCACCGTGGTTCTGGCGTGACTTCAGACCTGCAATGATGGCCGCAACTTTGTTTTCACGAGCGCATATAACAAATGGGAACCCGAATTTCTGCTTGTATGCCTCATTAAGAGAGTCCAGCTCATTCTGCTCCGCTTGTCGTGAGTTCGAGTAGACCTGCTGTTCGATGTTCCGCTGCGGACTCTGGTGTGAGGGTCCCCTGATGCGCCAGTTGTCCGGCTAGGTCTGGATAGCAGCGTAACAATCCTTCCTTTCCGGCCCTCGGCAATGTATCTACAATGTTGCACAGGGCACTGTAGAGGGATTCTCTGCTCTTGAAGGGTCTGTGTGACCAAACTCCAGCGGCTATCAACGGAGACTGTTTCAAACAAAGACCCGAATACAGAGACAAATTGCTCATAGCTAAGATCGTTGACCTCATCGATGGAGGGAGGTTTACTCGCCATATGTGCTCAAAACAAGAGCTGGTAAAGTGTTTATCTCGTACCCAGACCTTACATACGCATGATATACTTGTAACCATTCAACTTGTTTATAAGGAAAACTCTATCGCGCGTATATCTACAAGCTGGTTATGCATGCATCTTGTCCATTGGTATAGTGGAAGTAGAAGATTCTGGTTCTAGCATACTGTTTAGAAACAGAGTTTAATGGAGAAGTAACAAATGCTCAGCTTTCGGCATGTTCTTAAGTCAAATGGAAGGCATCTCTAGTGGCTAGTCATGGGTTTAATGCTGGTAGACTTGCCTCCTCTATTCACAGATCTGCCACAAGCACACACACACCATAACAAGCAGGCTGTTTGTGGCATCAAATCCCTCACTCAGCTTCACACTCCCGCCCACACCCTGAATTATGTGCTATTAAAGCTATATGCAAACCGACATGTTTGCGCTGAGCTAGCTGTGATGTATCCATATCAATTAAAACAGGTAGGCTGTCATCGTGTAACCATCTGACTGTAACACAATGTTAAATATGACATAACAGTCCTGCAATTCACAAATAAATCCTTTTGCAAAGCCTATTTGCAAATGTAGAACTGTACATATTTAGTTGTGTTTGGAAGGTTATCCTGTCAGTGCTATCAAACATGCTCCTTATTTTTTTTGTCACCCACTTGTAATAATATTACGTTCACAACTTTGAGCAATATATTTATCACTACCTTCACTTACTACGTGCACCAAATGTGGTTACACCCTATGACCATACAAGACCACACCTCTGGTTACACCCTATGATCATACAAGACCACACCTCTGGGTACACCCTATGACCATACAAGACCACACCTCTGCTTACACCCTATGATCATACAAGACCACACCTCTGGGTACACCCTATGATCATACAAGACCACACCTCTGGTTACACCCTATGATCATACAAGACCACACCTCTGGTTACACCATGATCATACAAGACCACACCTCTGGTTACACCCTATGATCATACAAGACCACACCTCTGCTTACACCCTATGATCATACAAGACCACACCTCTGGGTACACCCTATGACCATACAAGACCACACCTCTGGTTACACCCTATGATCATACAAGACCACACCTCTGGTTACACCCTATGACCATACAAGACCACACCTCTGCTTACACCCTATGATCATACAAGACCACACCTCTGGTTACACCCTATGACCATACAAGACCACACCTCTGCTTACACCCTATGATCATACAAGACCACACCTCTGGTTACACCCTATGACCATACAAGACCACACCTCTGGTTACACCCTATGACCATACAAGACCACACCTCTGGTTACACCCTATGACCATACAAGACCACACCTCTGGTTACACCTATGATCATACATGTATACCAGCATGCACACCCCTCCCTACCTTCTTCATGTATACCAGCATGCACACCTCTCCCTACCTTCTTCATGTATACCAGCATGCACACCTCTCCCTACCTTCTTCATGTATACCAGCATGCACACCCTCTCCCTACCTTCTTCATGTATACCAGCATGCACACCTCTCCCTACCTTCTTCATGTATACCAGCATGCACACCCCTCCCTACCTTCTTCATGTATACCAGCATGCACACCTCTCCCTACCTTCTTCATGTATACCAGCATGCACACCTCTCCCTACCTTCTTCATGTATACCAGCATGCACACCTCTCCCTACCTTCTTCATGTATACCAGCATGCACACCTCTCCCTACCTTCTTCATGTATACCAGCATGCACACCTCTCCCTACCCTCTTCATGTATACCAGCATGCACACCCCTCCCTACCTTCTTCATGTATACCAGCATGCACACCTCTCCCTACCTTCTTCATGTATACCAGCATGCACACCTCTCCCTACCTTCTTCATGTATACCAGCATGCACACCTCTCCCTACCTTCTTCATGTATACCAGCATGCACACCCCTCCCTACCTTCTTCATGTATACCAGCATGCACATCTCTCCCTACCCTCTTCATGTATACCAGCATGCACACCTCTCCCTACCTTCTTCATGTATACCAGCATGCACACCCTCTCCCTACCTTCTTCATGAAATGGGTTAATGTTGTCTGGACAGGAACAGACTAGTACACATACGTTTCAGATGACACATAAAAAGTGAGAACACATTTATTATAACATCGCCTTCTTTAATCATGCATTATTTATTCATTCGTCACTGTGCGGCAGAGTACCTTCCCTCCAAAGAAACGGTTCAGAGTCGGTTGCCAGGACTTGTTCGCCTGTATAACGTAGATGAAAATGCAGTATTATTTTTTAACATTTGCTTTTACTTGTTGGCATTTGTGTCTTCTGGCTGATTTCGATGATAGACTAGAACTGTTCATCTTCCCGCCAGGTCAACTAGTTCCCGCTATTAAAATAGTTACCATTAACTAATCTACATTAATTAACGGCTGCCATGGTCACCGCGGCTAAAGGCGAAAGTGTTGATTGCTTGTGAGCAGACTCAGCTTGCACACTCCCAACACTTGTCGTGTTCTTATCGAATGTGGTTGCATGGCGACGAGCAACAAGGGTCAAGCCCCGAAGTGCAGAACACCCAGGACAAAGTTTCTAAGAGCCTAATGACATCGGCAGAGGTGGAGCCAGAAGGAGCAGGGAGTGGAGGGAGAGAGCTGGCGCAAGCTAAAGCTAAAAACTACTGCAAAGTACGGATTATTAACGCCGGCCGGCGGAAATTTGCCTGTTGCGTCTCTTTGATTCTTGAAAACTAGGTTATAAGCCTTCAGATCCCTCTGCCAAGCAATGATCGCGCAGTGACTGAGAAAACCTCGTTGCCGAGAGAGGCGCCAAAATATTCCCAATCACCAGCTAGGACCGCTACCGCCCGTTTGAATATTAGTAAGCAATGTTCTATATGAGCAAGTGTATGGAGATGGTGGTATCTGTAGATGGTTAGCAATTGCTGCTGTATATTTTATGTGAAATTGAGTTATGTCAATACGTTTTAACCTGTTTCCAGAGCAGCTGCAATTCCTCTTATTTGGTGAAGAGCAGAAGGCAAATGTAAGCTGCCCAACCAAGTTACCAATGGAACCACTTTTGAAGTAGGTGTCATGTGAAATTGCACATTAAATTGCATACTACTGGAGTGATGTTGATAGGACTATGGTTACTAGCTCCTCTCTTGCTATTGTACACAAATGTGCACACACACACACACATGCACACACATATGCACAACCTATGATAGACCTGCACTCCACCTATCATACAAAGAGCTAGCAGCTGCCTTTGGTCGTGTGCGGCCACCATGGGAACTGAGGGGGCCACACCCCAGTGTGCAGTACCCAAATCTATGTCTTCTCTCCAGAAAAGCAGTGTCTTGTCCAAATACAAACGGCCAAACCTTTCGATACACACAAGGAAAAAGCAACAAGGCTGAAACAATGCACGCAGCAGCTGAATTGATGCCATTGCCTGTCTTATCTCCTGTGAGGTTTAATAATGGTGGTGCCACATCTGGATCTCAGCTGGAGCTAACGTCTTCCTCTATCATTGTCAAAGGAGATTCAAAGTTAGGTGGAAGGCCGCACCTCACTCATCTTCCATGCTGCATCTGCAGGTGAGATGTAATCCTATTTAATGCCAGTCTCTTACTGGCAGTCAATATAACTTTTGTGCATTCAGGTCTTGTGCCACACATAGAAGCAAAAAGCAAGGTAATGATGTTGTCCTCGTCTGTGACTACTATCAAGTGTGCAACAAATGCTCATGTACACATCACCATGACACACACACACAGCCACATATCTGAATCCACTTGTGAATGGTCCATCTGGGTACCACAGGAGACTGACAGAGATCACTATCCTTGTCTCGGACACTGTCAGGTGGGAGAGAAAGAGGCAGACCAAAAGAACCAAACAGAGCACTTCCCAAGGCTCTCTATCTGTATGAATTTAGCTGTCAATATTGATATGGTCTTTTTTGTAATGCAACATGGGAATGGGTATGGGGACTCGACTCTTTCATGAATAGGGTAGCCTTTCAGAGGTAAAGAATAGGATGCAGTTGGCCAGGTCATATATATTACCAGATTTATGGTAGCCTAGGTAAGCAGTTAGGTAGTAGGCCAACACACAGAACATAATAACTTGTTGCGCCGAGAAACACACCCATTTTTGTTTGCTTGAATTTATATTTTTACAGCGAAACGACTAACAGAAAATAATGAGTGACCCCTCTCCAAAATTATCATTACAGCGAATTCTCCCTGCTCCTACGAAATTCGCTGTATTACTAGATCAACGATCTCTATTGCTTGGCCGAGTCGGTTATTAAACCCATAAAAAAGTAAGGCTGGAGACGCCATTTTATCATTGTAAGGTTAGCGTGCATCGCCACTTCGTGTTGTGCCCTTAAAAACGTACAAGAGTTCGTGAGAAGGTTGACTCAAATATGCTCGATCTACCATACTATAGCTAGCAAACACTTTTATGCAATCAGATTTACAGTTTGGCTGTTAAAATAAGCACAAAATTGAATGCCAAGTACTAAGCTTCCGGATCGCCATTTTTCTGTCGTTTGAGGAACGAATTTATGCTCACAGCAGAATATGGAGGCGTAGCCTACATGCATGTCATGTGTTGTGCATGCAGTGTACATGTAAACATGTAGATGGATAAGGACAGGCTTAGGGGTGTATATGAATGAATGTGCAGCTGTAGATATGAGGTGATGGAGAGCACATGATCTTTACAATGAGTCTTCAGCTGGGTGTGCGTGCGCATTTGGGCTTACATATAAGGTTGGGGAATGCGTGTTATAGAGTCACTCTAATTATTAATACTAATACAGGCGTATTATGCACAGCCACCTGCAGAGCTAACCCCACTTTTTCCCCCTATGATGAGCAAGCAGGTGTACGTATATGACGGGGAGTTCAAGTGACATATGCAGAAATCAGCGGTCACCAGGAAAGTGATGGTGTTCAAAAAGACATCCTATAGCATGTGTTCCATTGCTAGTACGTAGGGGTAGTGTGGTTTGAATTTGTGTTGAATTTATAAGTACTAATGGTTCGGATGTATTCAAAACAAAGTTAGTCTTACACCTATTTAAATGTATGAAAAATGGTTACTCTTGAATTTAATTAACTAACCGCAAGTTATAAAACATTTGCCACCTCATTTTTACGTGTAGAAAGGTTGTAAGGTGCAAACTGTGCAAATATATATATATACAATTACATTGAAGATTTCAGTTCGGGAAAGCAAAACATAGCTTCCATTAACATGTACACAAAATCAATGTTTTCTGACCTAATTACTGTATTCCACTGTTTTGTTTAATTCAATCTTAACGAAAAATTGAGTTGCCACCGTTTATTATGATTTGCAGCACATTGGTACATGTTTTCATGCCATTTGTTTTTTCCATTACATAGATTTTTCTAGTTCGGGGAGCCTTTGAACAATGTTCGGTTACTGGCGCCGCCATCTTGACCATTATGGAATAAATGGTCGTCATAACAGAAACACGGCCGGCTTCATGTATGTGCCTTTACATGTAGCTTTAAACTAAATAACTATAGTTAGGTTTATTAACTCACAAAATGTTCCCAAACTATTAGTGGCCACATCCCCGCTTGGCAGGGGCGGATCCATGCAGTATTTTGGTAATGGGGCGGGTGGAGCCCTGGTTGAGTACGAAAACGGGGGGGGGGGGGGGTGTTCGAAATACAAGAACTGAGACGCGATTCGCCGAAGTGGCGCTCCGATTCTAATTTCATGCTTCATAACCGTTCAAATTTGTTCAACCCCACGGATCCGCTACAGCAACTTAGGTAACATGTCACTTATGCGCATTTGAGAACAGCTAATTATAAACGGCTTTCTATCTGAATTTGTGACCACGCCAGCTGGCGTGTAAGGTGGGAGATAATATAGTACGGTCATCGTTGCATGATTAATTAATTCATGTCGCAGACATGCAAATTGTCTGTTCAGAGCATATATGAGGACTAGGTTTATATGGCTGCGGATCAGTCAGTTCGGTGTTGCATCCTTTAATTTCCCTCGCTTTTTTATTTGCAAGATGATATAGAACGTTTTGAAGCTGATCCGATTCGATTATTAGTTAATGTCCTATTAGTAATAACGTATTACCTTGCGTGATCGCTCTGCATGCAATACATACTCGCAGATCACCTTTGCACGAACATTAGGTTTATTGGCAGTGTCACTTTTAACTGGAGTCATCAATCCATTCAACCATGCGTATTTGATCAAAATTCAACTGAACATTTATCCCAGTGAATTGTGAAGGACTATACAAGCTGCACGAAAGATTATAGTGGTATAGAAAACAGATGCCAATACCTGACCTTGTTATTGTCATAACCAGTAGTTGCAAGGAAACAATACCTGCATACTATCTGCTGCACTCTAACCATATACCATATGCATGCAACCATTTGCATCATGCATATATTGAACGCGTGCACCAATTTAGGTGCACACGCACAGATAGTAAAAGTATGCAGGCCTCCTGCATGGGCAGCAAGTTAGTTCTAATCTCTTCATCATGCATTTACCATGCATGCAATTGAGAGCTATGCATGTGTATGGGCTTCAAATTCATTCATTACCGCAGCGGTGCAGTCATGTTACCTTGCACCGTATTGTCTTGCATAATGCACAATTCACTTAACCTAATTAATCGCAGACTATGACAGCATAATTGGATCATGCACCATCAACCGCATGTATCGCAATGCATGCATGCACGGATAATGCTCGTAACTAGTGAAATGAACAAGAAAAGCGTGGAGATTGTAACTGAGCGTTGTCCGAGGTTACCAGGCAATAGAGTCTATATAAAAATCACCGAGCTTTTTCATGTATACTGATAGAACTTACGTATAAGCGTTGAAACATACAACCATTTTGAAAGTAATGCCGCGAGTGCTACTGACAAAGAGAATGACATGAGGCATATCCCACTGGGTTCGAGCAAGGATTGTAGCTGGTTCAAGTAGACAATGATAAATTAAAAGAACAGATCACATTGCACACTGCCATGAGGCATAACAGATATATTGTGTGCACACATGATTTCTGAATGTTTGATCAGTATGCGTTGCATGATTTATTTACCAACTGACTTTTCACATATGCGTGGGCGTACCGCAGTCGCCACACCCTTTGGCACTCTGTATTATAGACTTTCGTTATTTTACTATTTAATTATACCAGATTTAAATCAATATTACATGTGCACGTGAACCAAAGTTTCGTCATGAATTATTAAAAGTATTAACATGATATTTAAATATCTGTTAAATACATTTATGAATAAATTATGCGCGGTTGAAATTAATTTAAATGTCTTGATTTTAGTAAAAGGGTTGCTTAATGTTTTTTCCATGAAAATGCATATTATAATCAAATCGATTTTTAGAGTATATTAAGCATGTTTGAAATTCAATGTGGAAAAAAACAACAGGATGACCGCGTATGTATGGGCCATTTCTGGATATGATTAACTCAAGGTGTGGCAAAAAAACTCTTCCATGAGGCATTCATGAATTATTTGAGCAGTTTTGAACTCGGTTTTTCCCTGTTTAAGGGGTTTTTTTCCCAGGAGGAAGTGTGGGGCCACTTCATCTAAACTAGTTGGCCCCTGCTCAGGTGCTGGCAATATGTGTTGTACAGTGTACATCGTGTGCTGAATGTGAAGTAGTGCTGGTGGCGTGCACAATGGACGCTGCACCAACATTGAAAGAATGGGTATGTATGCATGGCGGAGCATATGACGTTGGGAGTGTATGCTGAGGTGATCTCAAATTTATGTGATTTCAGTACTGTGGATCTTGGCGGCTGGGTACGAGACTATAGCAATCTGGGGCTTGGACTTCTGCTTGAACCAAGTGACTATTGGACATTCTTAGCTTTGGGGAGGCATTCAGCAGACTGCTCTAGGCTTGTTTGTTTAGTTTACGGACTGAGGTGTTGGTTGGAATTATAACTTCCACTATGTACAGGACGAAGCGCGGCGCCGGCTTGAGGACAAGTGCAGTACAACAGAGCTCCGCTGGTACAGCTTTCGGTTGATTATATGAAGCTAGTTTTTCAGGCAGGTCAGCAAAGAGATAGATCTGATCTTTGGGATCATGCGTAATTTCGAAGGTGATAGGTATAGAGGGGTTGCAGTGTCATCCCGGGAAGAGCTGCGGCCATGTTTTTTGGTGTCTCCAGTTCTGTTACAGAATGTTTCCAATCTGTAACAGATTATGTACAACCTGTAACAGACACCAAAAAACATGGCCGTCGCTCTTCCCGGGATGACACTGCAACCTCTCTATACAGGAGAATGCACACTCGTGCCGCATGCAAGTATATACATTTTCCGGTCTGCATCTCAACGGTCTTAGCAGAGGTCCATGTGAACGGCATAAAAAAGGACAGACAAAAAAAATAAATGTGGGCTGGTTGACCACTACATAACCAGATCGATGGTTTGCAGCATTCGACTCAAGTGAACCCAAGTGCGGTTAGACGATCGGGGAGGAAATGCATACGCCCTCCGAGCCACTACGACACCATACTTCGAGCAAGAATTACTTCAAGCTCTGCCAACTAGGGTTTAATCCGTAATGATCGCACGCCTACAAGTAGTGAAGAAAATGGTTCTCTTTACCGCGTGGTACCAGGCGTCATTGTATTCACTTGGTCTGCGTGCCATGACGTAATGTAGTAGATAACATTATATAATATTCTGCATTACTGACTTACATTTCTGTAAAATTTCAATTCTACTTTCTTTTTTTTTAAAATTAGCAGGTCCTTGCCTTTTCATTTGCAGTATTTGCAGGAGGCTGGACTCAAAGCCAATTCAACATTCACTTTCAGTGTATGAAATATTCTTATTCTTTCATTTTATCAACATGTTAGTCAAGTGCTCTCTAATGTCAGTTACTCCAGACTTTATGGTGGCATCATACAGAAATGATCACTTGAATGTGTCTAGCCACATTGATGATGGAAGTACACTATGATGGAAGTACACTATTATGGAGTACCACTAGATTGGGAGTACACTATGATGGAGTACATATGATGGAAGTACACTATGATGGGAGTACACTATGATGGAAGTACTATTGATGGGAGTACCACTAATGAATGGAAGTTTACACTATGATGGAGAGAGTACACTATGATGGGAGTACACTATGATGGAGTACACTATGATAGGGAGTACACTATGATGGAAGTACACTATGATGGAGAGTAAGTACACTATGATGGGAGTACACTATGATGGAAGTTAACACTATGATGGGAGTACACTATGATGGAAGTACACTATGATGGGAGTACACTATGATGGAAGTACACTATGATGGGAGTACACTATGATGGGAGTACACTATGATGGGAGTACACTATGATGGGAGTACACTATGATGGGAGTACACTATGATGGAGTACAACTGATGATGGAGTACACTATGATGGAAGTACACACTGATGGAAGTACACACTGATGGAAGTACACACTGATGGAAGTACACACTGATGGAAGTACACTTATGGAGTACACTATGATGGGAGTACACTATGGGAAGTACACTATGATGGAAGTACACTATGATGGAAGTACACTATGATGGGAGTACACTATGATGGAAGTACACTATGATGGAAGTACACTATGATGGAAGTACACTATGATGGGAGTACACTATGATGGAGTACACTATGATGGGAGTACACTATGATGGAAGTACACTATGATGGAGTACACTATGATGGAAGTACACTGATGGAAGTACACTGATGGAAGTACACTGATGGAGTACACACTTATGGAGTACACTATGATGGGAGTACACTATGATGGGAGTACACTATGATGGGAGTACACTATGATGGAAGTACACTATGATGGGAGTACATATGATTGGAGTACACTATGATGGAAGTACTATGATGGAAGTACACTATGATGGAAGTACACTATGATGGAAGTACACTATGATGGAAGTACACATGATGGGAGTACACTATGATGGAAGTACACTATGATGGAAGTACACTATGATGGAAGTACACACTGATGGGAGTACACTATGATGGGAGTACACTATGATGGAAGTACACTATGATGGGAGTACACTATGATGGAGTACACTATGATGGAGTACACTATGATGGGAGTACACTATGATGGAAGTACACTATGATGGAAGTACACTATGATGGAAGTACACACTGATGGAAGTACACTATGATGGAGTACACTATGATGGAAGTACACTATGATGGAAGTACACTATGATGGGAGTACACTATGATGGGAAGTACACTATGATGGGAGTACAGTATGATGGGAGTACACTATGATGGGAAGTACACTATGATGGGAGTACACTATGATGGAAGTACAACTAATGATGGAAGTACACTATGATGGAGTACACTATGATGGGAGTACACTATGATGGGGAGTACACTATGATGGAGTACACTATGATGGAAGTACACTATGATGGAAGTACACTATGATGGGAGTACCTATGATGGAGATACACTATGATGGAAGTACACTATGATGGAAGTACACTATGATGGGAGTACACTATGATTGGGAGTACACTATGATGGGAGTACACTATGATGGGAGTACACTATGATGGGAGTACACTATGATGGAATACACTAATGATGGGAGTACACTATGATGGAAGTACACTATGATTGAAGTACACTATGATGGAAGTACACTATGATGGAAGTACACTATGATGGGAGTACCTATGATGGAAGTACACTATGTGGGAGTACAGTATGATGGAGTACACTATGATGGAAGTACACTATGATGGGAGTACACTATGATGACGTACACTATGTTGGGAGTACAGTATGAGGGGAGTACACTATGATGGAATTACACTATGATGGGAGTACACTATGATGGAAGTACACTATGTTGGGAGTACAGTATGATGGGAGTACACTATGATGGGGAGTACACTATGATGGAAGTACACTATGATGGGAGTACACTATGATGGAAGTACACTATGATGGGAGTACACTATGATGGGAGTACACTATGATGGGAGTACACTATGATGGGAGTACACTATGATGGAGTTACACTATGATGGGAGTACACTATGATGGGAGTACACTATGATGGGAGTACACATGATGGAGTACACTATGATGGGAGTACACTATGATGGAAGTACACACTGATGGAAGTACACACTGATGGAAGTACACACTGATGGAAGTACACACTGATGGAAGTACACACTTATGGAAGTACACTATGATGGAAGTACACTATGATGGGAGTACACACTGATGGGAGTACACTATGATGGAAGTACACCCCTGTATGGGAGTACACTATGATGGGATACACTATGATGGAGTAATACACTATGATGGAGTACACTATGATGGGAGTACACTATGATGGGAGTACACTATGATGGAAGTACACTATGATGGAAGTACACACTGATGAAGTGATGGAAGTACACTATGATGGAAGTACACTATGATGGAAGTACACTATGATGGAAGTACACTATGATGGAAGTACACTATGATGGAAGTACACTATGATGGAGTACACTATGATGGAAGTACACTGATGGAAGTACACTATGATGGAGTACACTATGATGGAGTACACATGTGGAGTACACTATGATGGAGTACACTATGATGGAGTACACTATGATGGGAGTACACTATGTATGATGGGAGTACACTATGATGGGTACTATGATGGTAGAGTACACTATGATGGGAGTACACTATGATGGAGTACACTATGATGGGAGTTACACTGATGGGGAGTACTCTGATGGGGAGTACACTATGATGGGAGTACACTATGATGGGAGTACACATGATGGGAAGTACACTATGATGGATACACTATGATGGAGTACACTATGATGGAAGTACACTATGATGGAAGTACACTATGATGGGAGTACACTATGATGGAAGTACACTATGATGGGAGTACACTATGATGGAAGTACACTATGATGGGAGTACACTATGATGGAAGTACACTATGATGGAAGTACACTATGATGGGAGTACACTATGATGGAAGTACACTATGATGGAAGTACACTATGATGGGAGTACACTATGATGGAAGTACACTATGTTGGGAGTACAGTATGAATGGGAGTACACTATGATGGAAGTACACTATGATGGGAGTACACTATGATGGAAGTACACTATGATGGGAGTACACTATGATGGGAGTACACTATGATGGAAGTACACTATGATGGAGTACACTATGATGGAAGTACACTATGATGGGAGTACACTATGATGGAAGTACACTATGATGGAAGTACACTATGATGGGAGTACACTATGAGGGAGTACACTATGATGGGAGTACAATATTATGGGAGTACACTATGATGGGAAGTACACTATGATGGAGAGTACACTATGATGGGAGTACACTATGAGAAGTACACTATGATGGAAGTACACTATGATGAAGTACATATGATGGGAGTACACTATGATGGAAGTACACTATGATGGAAGTACACTATGATGGGAGTACACTATGATGAAGTACACTATGTGGGAGTACAGTATGATGGGGTACACTATGGATGGGGAGTACACTATGATGGAAGTACACTATGATGGGAGTCACTATGATGGGAGTACCACTATGATGGAAGTACACTATGATGGGAGTACACTATGATGGGAGTACACTATGATGGGAGTACACTATGATGGGAGTACACTATGATGGGAGTACACTATGATGGAAGTACACATGATGGAAAGTACACACTGATGGGAAGTACACACTGATGGAATAAACACTGATGGAAAGTACACACTTATGGAAGTACATGATGGAAGTACACTATGATGGGAGTACACCCTGATGGGAGTACAATGATGGAAGTACACACGCATGGGAGCTACACTATGATGGGAGTAGCACATATGATGGGGAGTACAGATGGGAGTACACTATGATGGAGAGTCACTATGATGGGAGTACACTATGATGGGATGTACACTATGAGGAAGACCATGATGTGAAGTACAACACTGATGGAAGAAGTACACACTGATAGGAAGTACACTATGATGTGGAAGTACAATATGATTGGAAGAATACACTATGATGGAACGTACACTATGATGGGAGAGTACACTATGATGGAAGTATCACTATGATGGGAGTACACACTGATGGGAGTACACTATGAGGAAGTACACTATGACTGGGAGCACCTATGATGGGAGAGTACCTCTGATGGGAGAGTACCTATGATGGGAGTACACTCATGAGGGAGTTACACTATGATGGAAGTACACTAGTGATGGAAGTACACTATGTATGGAAGTACACAACCTGATGGAAGTACACTAGGAGGAAGTACACTATGATGGAAGTACAACTATGATGGAAAGTACACTATGATGGGGAGTACACTATGATGGAAGTACACTATGATGGGAGTACAGTATGATGGGAGTACACTATGATGGGAGTACACTTATGATGGGAGTACACTATGATGGAAGTACACACTGATGGAAGTACACTATGATGGAAGTACACTATGATGGAAGTACACTATGATGGGAGTACACTATGATGGAAGTACACTATGATGGGAGTACACTATGATGGAAGTACACACTGATGGGAGTACACTATGATGGAAGTACACTATGATGGGAGTACACTATGATGGGAGTACACTATGATGGGAGTACACTATGATGGGAGTACACTATGATGGGAGTACACTATGATGGAAGTACACTATGATGGAAGTACACTATGATGGAAGTACACACTGATGGAAGTACACTATGATGGAAAGTACACTATGATGGAAGTACACTATGATGGGAGTACACTATGATGGAAGTACACTATGATGGGAGTACAGTATGATGGGAGTACACTATGATGGGAGTACACTATGATGGGGAGTACACTATGATTGAAGTACACACTGATGGACGTACACTATGATGGAAGTACACTATGATGGAAGTACACTATGATGGGAGTACACTATGATGGAAGTACACTATGATGGGAGTACACTATGATGGAAAGTACACACTGATGGAGTACACTATGATGGAAGTACACTATGATGGGAGTACACTATGATGGGAGTACACTATGATGGGAGTACACTATGATGGGAGTACACTATGATGGGAGTACACTATGATGGAAGTACACTATGATGGAAGTACACTATGATGGAAGTACAACACTGATGGAAGTACACTATGATGGAAGTACACTATGATGGAAGTACACTATGATGGAAGTACACTATGATGGGAGTACACTATGATGGAAGTACCACTATGATGGGAGTACCCACTATGATGGGAGTACCACTATGATGGGAGTACACTATGATGGAAGTACACTATGAGGAAGTACACTATGATGGGAGTACATATGATGGAAGTACACTATGATGGGAGTACACTATGATGGAAGTACACTATGAGGGAGTACACTATGATGGAAGTACACTATGATGGAAGTACACTATGATGGGAGTACACTATGATGGAAGTACACTATGATGGAAGTACACTATGATGGGAGTACACAGTACACTATGATGGAAGTACACTAGTTGGGAGTACAGTATGATGGGAGTACACTATGATGGAAGTACACTATGATGGGAGTACCTATGATGGAAGTACACTATGATGGAAGTACACTATGATGGAGAGTACACTGATGATGGAAGTACACTATGATGGGAGTACACTATGATGGAAGTACACATGATGGGAGTACACTATGATGGAAGTTCACTTGATGGAAGTACACTATGAGGGAGTGAACACTATGATGGGAGTACACTATGATGGGAGTACACTATGATGGGAGTACACTATGATGGGAGTACACTATGATGGAAGTACACTATGATGGAAGTACACTATGATGGAGTACACTATGATGGAAAGTACACTATGATGGGAGTACACTATGATGGAAGTACACTATGTTGGGAGTACAGTATATGGAAGTACACTATGTTGGGAGTACAGTATGATGGGAGTACACTATGTTGGGAGTACACCTATGATGGAAGTACACTATGATGGGAGTACACTATGATGGAAGTACACTATGTGGGAGTACAGTATGATGGGAGTACACTATGATGGGAGTACACTATGATGGAAGTACACTATGATTGGAGTACACTATGATGGGAGTACACTATGATGGAAGTACACTATGATGGAGTACACTATGATGGGGAGTACACTATGATGGGAGTATTACACTATGATGGGAGTACACTATGATGGAAGTACAACTATGATGGAAGTACACACTGATGGAAGTACACACTGATGGAAGTACACACTGATGGGAAGTACACATGATGGAAGTACACACTTATGGAGTACACTATGATGGAAGTACACTATGATGGGAGTACACATGATGGGAGTACACTATTGATGGAAGTACACATGATGGGAGTACACTATGATGGGAGTACACTATGATGGGAGTACACTATGATGGGAGTACACTATGATGGGAGTACACTATGATGGGAGTACACTATGATGGGAGTACACTATGATGAAGATGGAAGTACACTATGATGGAAGTACACACTGATGGAAGTACACACTGATGAAGTACACTATGATGGAAGTACACTATGATGGAAGTACACTATGATGGAAGTACACTATGAGGGAGTACACTATGATGGAAGTACACTATGATGGGAGTACACTATGATGGAAGTACACACTGATGGGAGTACACACTGATGGAAGAGTAAGTACACTATGATGGAGTACACTATGATGAGTGAGTACACTATGATGGGAGTACACTATGATGGGAGTACACTATGATGGGAGTACACTATGATGGAAGTACACTATGATGGAAGTACACTATGATGGAGTACACATGATGGAAGTACACTATGATGGAAGTACACTATGATGGAAGTACACTATGATGGAAGTACACTATGATGGGAGTACACTATGATGGAAGTACACTATGATGGGAGTACAGTATGATGGGTACACTATGATGGAGTACACTATGATGGGAGTACACACTGATGGGAGTACACTATGATGGAAGTACACTATGATGGGAGTACACTATGATGGGAGTACACTATGATGGGAGTACACTATGATGGGAGTACACTATGATGGGAGTACACTATGATGGAAGTACACTATGATGGAAGTACACTATGATGGAAGTACACATGATGGAAGTACACTATGATGGAAGTACACTATGATGGAAGTACACTATGATGATGGGAGTACACTATGATGGAAGTACACTATGATGGGAGTACAGTATGATGGGAGTACACTATGATGGGAGTACACTATGATGGGAGTACACTATGATGGAAGTACACACTGATGGAAGTACACTATGATGGAAGTACACTATGATGGAAGTACACTATGATGGGAGTACAACTATGATGGAAGTACATATGATGGGAGTACACTATGATGGAAGTACACACTGATGGGAGTACACTATGATGGAAGTACACGTATGATGGGAGTACACTATGATGGGAGACACTATGATGGAGTACACTATGATGGGAGTACACTATGATGGGAGTACACTATGATGGAAGTACACTATGATGGACGTCCAATATGATGGAAGTACACACTGATGGAAAGTACACTATGATGGAAGTACCACTATGATGGACCGTACACTATGATGGAAGTACACTATGATGGGAGTTACACTATGATGGAAGTACACTATGATGGGAGTACACTATGATGGGAGAGTACACTATGATGGGAGTACACTATGATGGAAGATACCACTATGATGGAAGTACACTATGATGGGCGTACACTATGATGGAAGTACACTAGATGGGAAGTACACTATGATGGAAGTACACTATGATGGAAGTACACTATGATGGAAGTACACTATGATGGAAGTACACTATGATGGGAGTACACTATGATGGAAGTACACTATGATGGAAGTACACTATGATGGGAGTACACTATGATGGAAGTACACTATGTTGGGAGTACAGTATGATGGGAGTACACTATGATGGAAGTACACTATGATGGGAGTACACTATGATGGAAGTACACTATGATGGAAGTACACTATGATGGGAGTACACTATGATGGAGTACACTATGATGGGAGTACACTATGATGGAAGTACACTATGATGGGAGTACACTATGATGGAAGTCACTATGATGGAGTACACTATGATGGGAGTACACTATGATGGGAGTACACTATGATGGGAGTACACTATGATGGGAGCACTATGATGGAAGTACACTATGATGGAAGTACACTATGATGGGAGTACACTATGATGGAAGTACACTATGATGGAAGTACACTATGATGGGAGTACACTATGATGGAAGTACCACTATGTTGGGAGTACAGTATGATGGAAGTACACTATGTTGGGAGTACAGTATGATGGAGTAGTACACTATGTTGGGAGTACACTATGATGGAAGTACACTATGATGGGAGTACACTATGATGGAAGTACACTATGTTGGGAGTACAGTATGATGGGGAGTACACTATGATGGGAGTACACTATGATGGAAAGTACACTATGATTGGAGTACACTATGATGGAGTACACTATGATGGAAGTACACTATGATGGGAGTACACTATAATGGGAGTTACACTATGATGGGAGTACACTATGATGGGAGTACCACTATGATGGGAGTTACACTATGATGGAAGTACACACTGATGGAAGTACACACTGATGGAAGTACACACTGATGGAAGTACACACTGATGGAAGTACACACTTATGGAAGTACACTATGATGGAAGTACACTATGATGGGAGTACACACTGATGGGAGTACACTATGATGGAAGTACACACTGATGGGAGTACACTATGATGGGAGTACACTATGATGGGAGTACACTATGATGGGAGTACACTATGATGGGAGTACACTATGATGGAGTACACTATGATGGGAGTACACTATGATGGAAGTACACTATGATGGAAGTACACACTGATGGAAGTACACACTGATGGAAGTACACTATGATGGAAGTACACTATGATGGAAGTTACACTATGATGGAAGTACACTATGATGGGAGTACATATGATGGAGTACACTAGATGGAAGTACACTATGATGGAGTACACTATGATGGGAAGTACACACTGATGGGAGTACACACTGATGGAAGTACACTATGATGGGAGTACACTATGATGGGAGTACACTATGATGGGAGTACACTATGATGGGAGTACACTATGATGGGAGTACACTATGATGGAAGTACACTATGATGGAAGTACACTACTGATGGAAGTACACACTGATGGAAGTACACTATGATGGAAGTACACTATGATGGAAGTACACTATGATGGAAGTACACTATGATGGAGTACACTATGAGGAAGTACACTATGAGGGAGTACAGTATGATGGGAGTACACTATGATGGGAGTACACTATGATGGGAGTACACTATGATGGGAGTACACTATGATGGAAGTACACTATGATGGGAGTACACTATGATGGAAGTACACTATGATGGAAGTACACTATGATGGGAGTACACTATGATGGAAGTACACTATGATGGGAGTACACTATGATGGAAGTACACTATGATGGGAGTACACTATGATGGAAGTACACTATGATGGAAGTACACTATGATGGGAGTACACTATGATGGAAGTACACTATGATGGGAGTACAGTATGATGACACTATGATGGAAGTACACTATGATGGGAGTACACTATGATGGGAGTACACTATGATGGGAGTACACTATGATGGGAGTACACTATGATGGGAGTACACTATGATGGAAGTACACTATGATGGGAGTACACTATGATGGAAGTACACACTGATGGAAGTACACACTGATGGAAGTACACACTGATGGAAGTACACACTGATGGAAGTACACACTGATGGAAGTACACACTTATGGAAGTACACTATGATGGAAGTACACTATGATGGGAGTACAGTATGATGGGAGTACACTATGATGGGAGTACACTATGATGGGAGTACACTATGATGGGAGTACACTATGATGGGAGTACACTATGATGGGAGTACACTATGATGGAAGTACACACTGATGGAAGTACACACTGATGGAAGTACACACTGATGGAAGTACACACTGATGGAAGTACACACTGATGGAAGTACACACTGATGGAAGTACACACTTATGGAAGTACACTATGATGGAAGTACACTATGATGGGAGTACACACTGATGGGAGTACACTATGATGGAAGTACACTGATGGAAGTACACTATGATGGGAGTACACACTGATGGGAGTACACTATGATGGAAGTACACTATGATGGGAGTACACTATGATGGAAGTACACGGATGGAAGTACACTATGATGGAAGTACACACTGATGGGAGTACACTATGATGGAAGTACACACTGATGGAAGTACACACTTATGGAAGTACACTATGATGGAAGTGCACTATGATGGGAGTACACTATGATGGAAGTACACTATGATGGGAGTACACTATGATGGAAGTACACTATGATGGGAGTACACTATGATGGAAGTACACTATGATGGGAGTACGCTATGATGGAAGTACACACTGATGGAAGTACACTATGATGGGAGTACACTATGATGGAAGTACACTATGATGGGAGTACACTATGATGGAAGTACACTATGATGGAAGTACACTATGATGGAAGTACACTATGATGGAAGTACACTATGATGGGAGTACACTATGATGGAGTACACTATGATGGGAGTACACTATGATGGGAGTACACTATGATGGGAGTACACTATGATGGGAGTACATATGATGGGAGTACACTATGATGGGAGTACACTATGATGGGAGTACACTATGATGGGATGATGGGAGTACCTATGATGGGATGATGGGAGTACCTATGATGGGATGATGGGAGTACCTATGATGGGATGATGGGGAGTACCTATGATGGGATGATGGGAGTACCTATGATGGGATGATGGGAGTACCTATGATGGGATGATGGGAGTACCTATGATGGGTGATGGGAGTACCTATGATGGGATGATGGGAGTACCTATGATGGGATGATGGGAGTACCTATGATGGGAGTACACTATGATATTCTTCTCCATACCAAGGAGCCATTTGAATTCAGCAAGAAATAGTAATTGTGTCAAAACAGTCCGGAAGCCCTTGATGGACTACCAACTATCGAAACCTGCATCAGCAAGGTTCCATATAGGATTGATTGAGGATTGTGCCATCAACTTTCTCGTAGAGAACGTTTTTTAATTACTTGTTCGATCTCAGATCAGGTCAATGAACTGTAGCTCAAGACATTTTGCTAAAGGTTTCAAAACATTGCATGGTGCATGAACATGTATGCCTGTATTAATGATTTATTTAAATATGTAAATGAGAAAATGAATGGCACCATGGAAGACAAATGAGCTCCAGTATGTGGATTTGTCTAGTTATCGTGTGTTTCACGTTAAGTTACCACATACACACATGTATATCATTATATGTCAGTTTCTCTAGCACCTTTCACAGGACAAGCAAAAATGTCACGACACTTGTAAAATGTATGGCAAATTACAAATTCCGTACCTTATAACTTCACAACAGACAGTCAAATTTTCAATGTATAAAAGAGGACTCAAATAGAGAAATGTGAAAACTTGAAAAACAAAGGACAAGCCCTATTATGTCGATAGTCTCCCATACATACAAAGTAAATACATACACATGCCACTTTTTTTACACTTCTGCATTGTCAATAAGGTTATCAAAGCTAGTTAATTTTGGTTACTCTACATTTTAATCCAAAAGACTCTTGTGTGTCACTTTCCTGTGCATAACATTTCTTCATTCCAGATTTGAAGAAAGTTTAGCACCAGCATCCCGACCACTAGCAATGATCTGTGGAGGGACCTCACTCTCCATCTCATTGTCCTCTTCACCAAGCCTTGATTTTGACCCTGTAGTTGCACTGTCAAATTCTAATGATTTCATCTCTACATAGGCGGCTGCAAACTTTTCCACGTCAGCTTCATTCTTGAGTGACTGATCCACTATGCTTGTAAAAGTTGTGGATTTGGTGTTATGACTGTTTGCTGTTGAGTGACCAGTCATTGAGGGGACAAGCTTCTGCTTGCCAGCACGACCACATGTGAGGATGTTGAGCCATTCCTGCCTGATGTTCTGGTTTAGAACACATAAAAAGATAAAGATGAAAAATCCTTGGGTTGAGTTGAAGAGGATGAACAATATTTGGAAGGCAAAGGCTGCCTCCTTAACAGTGAATGCTGCAAAGATCCACGACAAACCAAAAAGAAGCATGACACCAGCCACACTTAGAAGTGTCTTGAAGATGGCTCTGTATTGTGCCTTATCCTCACCCTTGACACATTTCTGCATGGTGTGTTTGATCAGTACTCTTGCCACAAGTACAAACATGACCATATTGAAGAGAAGGATGGCAAATATGGGACCCAAAAAGACTCCAAAGAACACTGGGAGATTGCTGATGAAGCAGCTGTGAAGATGTGGAGATGAGAGATGTTGTCAGTTGTCACACACCATGCACATTGTAACTCACTATCCACAGCCCCCTGATTTGCTCTCATCAATGTAAGTTAAGTAGTTGTGGCCAGTTCCAAGGGTTCCCAAAGCAACAACAACAAATACAATTGGGATGCCTGCAACCAAAAAAGAGAATGTCTTGCAACTGTGCACAATAAAGTATGCATGGCTCAAGACTTACACCAAGTGATGACGGAGATTATGACTATTTGTCGGTTAGTGGCTCCTACTAAACACAAGGATAAGCTTTTGGAACATGAGTACAGCTTCTGCTCCCATCCAGCAGACTGAGGCAATGGTGAAGTAGAGAATAAGAATGGACATGGCAGTGCACACGTATTTGTTCTCTGTGCGGTCAATCCCAACCAGGAAGACCAGCAGCATGCAGAAGAGGGCAGTACACAACTGGACGTGGAATTTGTTTGTATCTTTTTTGCGCTCTTTTCTAAAGACAGAGCCAGCATTGAATAGATCCAATGATTGACAGAACACACAACACTGAGCATAGTACCTTACCTCAATCCACCAAGGGTCAAGATAGTGAGTATGAGACCTGCCATGGACAGCACAGCTCCTGCAATGCTCAATCCCTTCAGTGAGTCATTGGAACAAGTGCGGTGCACACGAGCATCAATATTCTGCAAATCAAGGCCACCTGTGAAATTACAATTTGACAGACTCAATAGATATCGATCCTTACCACCAATAGTCCAAAGTTCGTTAGATGGGTGCAAAGGCATTTGATCACGCCACTTCCATCATCCACAGTGGTGCACCCATTGGATGACCAGTTACCTTTGCCACCTGAACAAGGGAAACATCAAAAGGCCATGTGCACTAAATTGCCATGTGACCTTACCATTTAGTGCAAAGTCCCAGAAAACACAAGTGACATTGAAGCAGCGACAGCTGGGTACTTGGCAAGCTGAGGCATTGTTACAGCTATGAACACCCCATCGGCCAATAGCAGACAGATTCTACAAGAGAACCAAGAAACCAAGCTAGTGCAACCATAGCACGTAGATTCAGAAAAGCGACACGGCTGTGTCTACAATGAGTGAGCATTATAGTTATGTACTGCCATTCGTTTTTTCATTCACTCTTCTCACGTTATGTAAATGTAAGAACGACCCTGCTCCATTGCTTTACTAACCATCTGATACACCTCTAAATTATTTTGTAAAAAAAAAACACGAAACTATGCATGATGTGATTTACTTGTCTATTGGGCTGGCTTAATACCAATCTCGTAGCATAATGCTATCTAACTGTAGCTTGCTTCACAGCCTGCATGGCTGCATAAACGCGTGACCCTGTGATCCACCTCCACTAAAAGGTAATAGTTTGGCATTCACAGTTGTACATGTTTTAGCATTGCCACTGTGTTCAGAATCTCCAGGGACAAAACTGGTTTATAATGGAATTTATTTAGAAGTTCAAGCATGTAGTTTGCTGCTAAGCCGTACCGAGGTGCACACCAGGGCAGGTGCTCACGGGATCTCTCGTACCCAGGTGCTCACAGGATCTCTCGTACCCAGGTGCTCATGGGACCTCTCGAACTCTCGTACCCAGGTGCTCATGGGACCTCTCGTACCCAGGTGCTCATGGGACCTCTCGTACCCAGGTGCTCATGGGACCTCTCGTACCCAGGTGCTCACGGGATCTCTCGTACCGAGGTGCTCATGGGACCTCTCGTACCCAGGTGCTCATGGGATCTCTCGTACCCAGGTGCTCATGGGACCTCTCTTACCCAGGTGCTCATGGGACCTCTCGTACCCAGGTGCTCACGGGATCTCTCGTACCGAGGTGCTCATGGGACCTCTCGTACCTAGGTGCTCATGGGACCTCTCTTACCCAGGTGCTCATGGGACCTCTCGTACCCAGGTGCTCATGGGATCTCTCGTACCCAGGTGCTCACGGGATCTCTCGTACCCAGGTGCTCATGGGACCTCTCGTACCCAGGTGCTCATGGGATCTCTCGTACCCAGGTGCTCACGGGATCTCTCGTACCAAGGTGCTCATGGGACCTCTCGTACCTAGGTGCTCATGGGACCTCTCGTACCCAGGTGCTCATGGGACCTAGTGCTCATACCCAGGTGCTCATGGGATCTCTCGTACCCAGGTGCTCATGGGATCTCTCGTACCCAGGTGCTCACGGGATCTCTCGTACCCAGGTGCTCATGGGACCTCTCGTACCCAGGTGCTCATGGGACCTCTCCACATGCAATACTGACATTATTTCACAACTTACAGTGGCCTCACTACCGCCCAGAGATGGGACAGGGAACAGGGGGAGGGTCACCCTCCACAGGAGCAGCAAGCACAGATGTGTTTACACCAATGATAGTGGCTGAAATCACTGCAGAGCCGATGGTCACGTTGGTTGTATTGAACACTCCTATTCCTACGCCATCATGAACGGTGATATTGCTGCTATTAGTAGCCAGAGGGAAGAGGACAGAAGTGTTGTAGAAAATGAAGAAGGTTCCTGCTTGTTTGGCATCGCGATTGTTGTAGGCAGCTCCAGGAATCTTAACAGAAGGACCAGAGATGTTTCCAGATCGTGCACACTTTGAATATCCTGAAATTTCCAGAGTGTTATTATGAGATTAAAGCAAATGCACTAGTAAGACCATCTTGCCTAGTGCAGAAGTGAAACCTGTTCCAGTGGTCCTAAGGATGGTTGTACTATTCTAAATAAGAGGAAGAAAGTTAGAGTTGACTCAAGCAGAATAACACACCTACTTTAATTCCAGCAATTTGTACAAATGGTTGCATTAAAGCCAGGTTGGAAAAGTTTCGATTTTCAACCAAGTTTTGCAAAAGACTTTCAGCTGCGTTTACAATCCTGCAAAAGAAGTTTAGAACGCAGACCACCATTGTTTGTGGCAAACATTACGTGGAAGATTTATTCTTGAGTGCAGTAGGTGGCCAACTTGATATTCCATTGAGGATCTGACCAGACAGGTTAACCAACTGTAGATAAATAACAACACATGATATGAAGCTGTATTGATAGTTTGTACTTACCAAAGAACCAGGGGATATACCATTCTATTTACATATAAGATGCACCAAGTATAAGTTGCCAAAATTGCATATTCAAGTTTATATTAATGCAATGCAATTTAGCAATG
Organism: Ephydatia muelleri; assembly: GCA_013339895.1. NCBI lineage: Eukaryota > Metazoa > Porifera > Demospongiae > Spongillida > Spongillidae > Ephydatia > Ephydatia muelleri. Next base: position 1,152,890 of record JABACO010000023.1, read on the forward strand.
TCACAAAGTCTTCAGACTTTCATATTGTACTAACCATACTATTTACAACATTGTTGTGGGAATTAATTTACTGAAATTGTTAATTAGCCAAAATTCTCATTTTTCTTTCAGATCAATCAACTTCTTAACCAACAAACAAATCAAATGTGTTGGTAAGTCCTGCCCACCTTTGGTAAGTCCCGCCCACCTTTGGTAAGTCCCGCCCACCTTTGGTAAGTCCCGCCCACCTTTGGTAAGTCCCGCCCACCTTTGTATTATCTGAAAGGTTAGTGTTGTTTAAGAGTGACACAGTTGATGTCAGCACAAATGCAACAGCTGCCACATTGTTTGCTGTCTGGTCATTGGTATTGGAGCTGGTTATAATGCTGGTTAATTGATTAACTGCCTGAACAACACTGCCTGCAGTCAGTTGCTGGTGTATTAGAGAATAGCAGTGGCAATTAGTACAATAGCAACAGGGACCATTTGCTTACAGCTCCACACTCTGGATCCCCTATGAGCCTGAAGTTGTATGTTACCGTGGTGACACACCCAGGACCCACAGTTAGGCTCCAAAGTTGAGCACCTCCACAGCTACGTGAGGCCACTGCATAGGGGGATTCCCCCTGTCCCATTTTGAGGCAATTGGTTCCATTCATGAGGAGTAAAGTATTGTAGGTACAGTTTGTGGTAACTGTTGATGCATTCACAGCTGTCTCTGGCCACGTGTATGTCCCAATGGGATTGGTCTCATTCATATAGTCACAAAATCCACTCTCTGTGGAGGACACACATACATGCATGGAACACTAGGCTGCTGAGTAGCTAATTCACCTGATTTGTTTACAGAGCTCTGGATTAAACTGTACATGGAGGTCAGGTTGGCAGATGCAAGGAGAGATATAGCTGGAGTATTGGAGTTGTAGTTTGTGAGCATACATTCAATCCTTTGATTCATGTCTGGGCTGCAGAGATAAAGCATTACACTTGTATGAACATAGTGTCCACATCGATGTACTAAAGCTCTGTACCTTGGTACAAAGGAACAGTTGACAGTTTGCTGACCATCCAAGTTACTACCAAGTCCATATAGCACCTGATAAATGCAATAGGATCACACACCAGAGGCACATGATCACACACCAGAGGCACATGATCACACACCAGAGGCACATGATCACAACCAGAGGCACATGATCACACACCATAGGCACATGATCACACACCAGAGGCACATGATCACACACCAGAGGCACATGATCACACACCACAGGCACATGATCACACACCAGAGGCACATGATCACACACCAGAGGCCCACGAACCTGTGTTTCAACATAGCGCAGTACAAAGTCACCAGAGGGCACCCCCAGAGTAGATTGCAGTTGCTGTGCAGTAGAAAACCTCAGGTAGGCAATGGAAGACATTCCACTGGGAGCTATACAAGTGTGTGTGCATAGAAGGCATAATGCTTGCACCCACTGGCACCTGCATGGCCCAACCTTGGAGTGTGATGGACACTTTGGCTGAGCTGGTAGTGTTCTTATTAGTAGCCACACACTTATAGACTCCAGCTGCTCCTTGGCCGAGTCCTATCATCACATTGCGGTCATGTAGGGTGCTCAAAGTGGCTGATGTGGAGGTGCCAGGGTAAGAGTACAGGCCCCCAGGTATGCTGGCTGCAAGGTTGCTAACACCTTGAACTTAAAGGGGGGAAATGGGAAGGGTAATATTGATGAGAGAGAGGAATAAAGATGGGAAGGAGTGTAAGAGGTCATGACGCCAATGGGATCAGCTAATCATCTTACCTGGTTTGCTCAAAGAGTCCACCCACATGACTGTACCACTGCAGTCCCTACCATAGGAATCAAATGGCCCACTGGAGTTGCAAGAGAGGCCAAACACTCGGTTGGTAGTTCCAATGTAACTGGCAGTGATGTCCATACCACTACCAAAGGCAACTCCACTGCCAGTGTAGGCCACTGCACTTTGAATTGGTGTGATGAACAGACTGGGAAAGATGGCTGGACAGGGGAGGGGGTGGGTGAGGTGGGAGGAAGGAGGAAAGGAGGCAGTCCTTTCACACAGGGCACACACTCAGAACCCAATGCCCCAGAACGTACGCAGGCAACGTGTTCTCATGCTGTCTGGCACAAAGCAAAGGTCACTACACGTCACAGGATTTGTGTTCTGCAGTGTGATAGAGACACATTAAAGTGTAACCTGAACCTTTCTCCCTCCAACTCTCCCACATTACTCACCACGCGAACTCCATAGATTCCCAGGTGGTCACAGGTGCAACTGATGGTGTCATTATTCTTTTCAACTATTCCATTCGCCACCTGGCAGCCGTCTTCTATCCAGTTGCTTACCTTGGGATCCCAGGATACACACACAGGCAGAGCGTAATTCTGAAATGAACCAAGATGCAAGATCTCAGTCACATTTCATTATGCCATATTAATAACCATTATGTTCCCCTGGTTTTATGCTTCCCCCCCCCCACCCCCCCCATGCAGCTAGACAACTACCAAGGCATGGTACTCAACTGGATTTCCCAATCGCAGTGTAATGGTTATATTGGCATTAAGAGAGCCATTAACTCCATCAATAAATGCTCCCAGGATGGTTGAAGCCACCTTGAAGTCACTTGTTTTATTTTCAACGAAGGAGTAAAATGTAGGTGAGGCCATTGCAGTGAAAACCCCTCTGACCAAACTGTTTGGGCTTGTTAAATTCCTAATAGCACCAGGTGGTATGTAGATCGAGACATTGTCTTCATGTGTGTATGTGTGTGTGTGGATGTGTGCATGGATGTGTACATGTGTGTATGTGTGAATGTGTGTGCATGCATGAGTATATGGGTGTATGTGTACATGTGTGTAGGTGCGTATATGTGCACATGCATATGTGCGTATGTGCATGCAATCCAATATGAATGGGAAGAAATCAGTTATGACAATGCATACACACTGTAGTACCTTGAAATCCCATCACTGTAGATCCCACTTGTAGATCCACCTTAAAAACAATGAGAAAAGTTCATGAAGATGTTGCTTCCTCTCATTACGTAGACAAAGCCTCACCATTGTAGCAATCACTGACACATTGACTGTATTAATAGTTCCAACATAGTTGGCCGTTGTAAGGATGGTGACAATGTTTGTAACCAGGCTGGAAATATAATATGATTTACTCAAATCGGAAGTATGGTTAGTTGGTCGGCAACATTACTTTATTGAGCTGTGGCGCAGTGGCCAATCCCACATGGTAGCCAGAACATGTACCATGTTCTCAACAGACTAAAGGGAGATGCTATTTCATTGCAGTAATGGAGGAGGTGAAAGCGCTCACCAATTCACTGAAGTCGACCTGGGAGCTTGCAATCCTCGTGAATATGATTGAAATTAGCTCTACATTCTGGTCAGTCTGGTCCTCACTGGTAGCAGAGGCTAGAGTGCTATTTAGTTTACTGGTCACCATGGCAATGCTGTCATTAGTTACCAGCACCTGTCATGTAACAACACATAGTGGTTTCACATGTCCATCTGGATGATGGTGACACAAAACTCACTGTACTCAGATATAGGAGGTTGGATTGCACCAGTGTCAGGCACTGGGTGAGATCAACCTGATCCCAGAGACCATACGCATTGCACCGTCTCATGGCCATGCCTCTTGAACCATCCACACCTCCATAAGTACACGATCGGTTCACCATTACATCAGCAGGCGTGATGTCCCACGAGTAGCTACCTCTGATAGAAGATGTGCCATTTGATGGGCAACGAACTACAGAGGATGGTTGGTGGAGGTGATGGTAAAGGTAATGAATGGTAGTGAGGGGTGGAGATGAGAGTGGTAGGTTGGGGCAAGGAAAAGGGAGAGAGAGAGAGAGGGAGAGAGGGAGGAGAGAGGGAGGGAGAGAGGGAGGGGAGAGAGGGAGGGAAGAGAGGGAAGGGAAGGGAGGAGAGAGAGAGGAGAGAGAGGGAGGAGGGAGAGATTGGAGAGGGGGGAAAGAGGGATGGGAGAGAGGGAGAGGAGAGGGGAGATAGTGGGAGGGTACATCTCAGCTGACAGGATGCACATCAGATGGCTTTGTGTGCACATGTGGGGTGATCAATACACAATACTCCATACCCAGTCACAGTGAACACCTGACATGGCACCTTACCACTCATAATGGACACCTGACATGGCACCTTACCCCTCATAATGGACACCTGACATGGCACCTTACCCCTCATAATGAACACCTGACATGGCACCTTACCCCTCATAATGAACACCTGACATGGCACCTTACCCCTCATAATGGACACCTGACATGGCACCTTACCCCTCATAATGAACACCTGACATGGCACCTTACCCCTCATAATGGACACCTGACATGACACCTTACCCCTCATAATGAACACCTAGCACCTACCTTCACAGCGAATGCCCACATCACCACCATGAGTGCAGTAGTTGATCCCGGTAAACGGAATACATGATTTGAGTGTTCTCTCGGTCCCAGAACAAGCCACATCGTTCAGAAATATGGGACCACTCCCAGCAGGAACTGGCACAACCCTTGCATCTGACAAGGATTGTAGGTAAAGACTAAGGTCTCTTCCATAGAGGGTATCTTTCTCTCACCAGTTATATTGCTACTGGGGAAGTACTGTCTGCATACCACGTGAGCACTGACAGATGAGAAATCTATTTGGCGTGCACACACTGTGCCCCAAGCTTTATTGAAGCACACCTCCACTCTACCCTCTCGCACACTGGGACCATCACTCAGTCTGATATCTCCATCAGAACAGATGGCTCCAGCAGTACTAGCTGGATCTGCCCATGTGACAGAAACATGTAAATAATGCCTATAAAATTCGATGTGTGGATTTACCTTGGCACACAACACCAAAAAAAAGGCTACAAGTACCAGTATTGACTGAGCATTGAGATGCATTCAGTCCACTTCCCGTGCAAACAAATGTTGGTACAGGCTGCAAATCTGAAAATGACCTGGTGTTTGGTACAGCACCTGGACTAACAGAACTTGATGCCATGTGTTACATGTGCACATCACATCCTTTACCATAGGGGGAGAACCCTAGTTGACTGCACACAGCAGATGCAGCACTGTTGTTCCACAGACTGTTGCATACAGAGCCATAACTTCCACTCACACACATCTCCACTCGACCTCTGCTCAGGTACATGTTGGTGTAGTCGAATGGAGTCGTTTGGGTGAGTCCGAGATAGAAGTTCTGAGCTGATCCGGCTGGTATTAACCTCACATCTCCATCTCTGCATGGGGCTACAGAGGAGACAGCACTAGTCACCAATCAATCCAGTGAGATATGTGGCATATGTACACCTGATCATCCATCGCTTCAAATATGCAAGGTTTGAAATTAGACCTCCCTTCTAATCATTAGCTCGCCTCACTACCCCATACACAGTTTTACCCTCCCCTACCTCCACACTTCACACCAGCATCATGAGAATGGTCACAGCTGGTGGCTGCAATGGGGTTGTGGGGACACTGCAGGAGAGACTGCTCTGACCCAGTGCAGGTGACATTACTCAGGAGAACCAAGGATCCATTGGTGCCCTGTCCATATGGAGCTCGCTGCAATGGCTGTGCATCTGAAGAGAAGAGACAAACACAAACTCAACACACAGCGCTCTCACAAAGGAGTACAGGTACATGCAAAGACTCTGATGGAGGCACAGGCAATATGACTCACAAGAGAGGTTTGAGGGTATACCCAGCTTATAGCATGCCACCATGGCATCATATGGTGTCCATCTGTCATCACATATGGTGCCATAGTAGCCTCCCAAGCACATCTCCACCCTCCCCTCTCTGGCACCAGCCACTGCAGTGGAATCATTGGCTAGCCTCAGGTCTCCATCCGTGCAAACTACAGTGATCAGAGGAGGAGGATATGCTCACAACAAGAAGGTGTGGGATGCTTTGGGCACTCCTCACCACAGCCTGTTCTCCCATCACCAATGGAGCCAGCTTGACATTTGCATATGAATGAACCAATCGTGTTGATGCAAATTGCACGACTGTCACATACAGCCCTGTTTGTTGCACATTCATCAATATCTGGAAGATGTAGTTAGCCATCATCAATAAATGTACCATACAGGTGTGGTTAGATAGAAACAATATGTCAGCCACAGTTAAATAAATGTAGATGAACCATAGATCATACCAGTGCAGTTCCTGCCATTGCCAGAGAAGCCTTGCTTGCAGGTACAGGTATAACTACCCACAGTGTTTGAACAGGTGGCATTGGATGAGCAGTTGGATAGGGAGAGTGCACACTCATCAATATCTGAGGAGGGCAGGAAGACATAACAGCAGCCAGTACTTAAAGACTTACCAATGCAGGTCACATTATTGGCTACAGGATGAGAGGGTTGGTACCCTGTTTGACAGCCGCAGCTGTAGCCACACACCAAGTTAGTGCAAGTGCCTGTTCCACAGGGGTTTGTCAGACTGCACTCATTGACATCTACCGAGGGAAGCAGACATAGGGGTGAGGAGATGTACAAGGTTGGCAAGGACACCAGGTGAGCAGATGATGGCTTACCATTGCATGTGGTTCTTCCATCACCCACACACCCTGGCTTGCAGATGCACATATAAGAGCCATCTGTGTTCATGCAGTTGGCATTCTGATTGCACGAGAACAGCCCAAGCGCGCACTCATTGACATCTGTTGCATGGGGAAGGCAGAAGAGAGGGAGAAGAGGGAATGAGGTTAAAAGGAAATAAAATTATGAGCCATGCTCAACGCAAATGTACAAAGAGTCTGTATCTGTATTTGCATTGCAACTAAACTAATCAGTAGTGCAGCAGTAGTCACTCTACCTGCTTAGAATACGTCTATGCATGCAATGCTTGGTGCATCCATCACCATGGATACCACCATGGTTATCAACACAACATGACATACGGTATTTGCATAGGACGTCATGCAGCTTTTCAAAACTACAGAGCATACATGTTGATACAGAATGGCTTGCTGTAAGCATTCGTCACTCATTTACATAACTTAGTATTGTCCAATCGTCAGGTTTCTAGTCAACCCAAAGAAAAAACCCAAAACATGATGGCAATTAAAAAGGAAAGCATCCACACTCTACCTTTCACCGGTGCAACTAAAAATAGTTTGCGAAGATAGAGCACTGAAATATCCATAAGGTTGAATGCCTCTAAGTTGACATTAATGAAACTTTTTAAGTTCGATGTAATCCTTTCTACAAATTTCTTTCACAACACTCCATGCTTCCAATATCTCCTCTGGACAACACTCCATGCTTCCAATATCTCCTCTGGATAACACTCCATGCCTCCAATATCTCTTCTGGACAACACCCCATGCTTCTAGTATCTCCTCTGGACAACACTCCATGCCTCCAATATCCTCCAATATCTTCTCTGGATAACACCCCATGCTTCCAATATCTCCTCTGGACAACACCCCATGCCTCCAATATCTCCTCTGGACAACACCCCATGCTTCCAGAGGACTGGAGTGGTATAGTGAGGACTGGGGTGGTATAGTGAGGACTGGGGTGGTATAGTGAGGACTGGGGTGGTATAGTGAGGACTGGGGTGGTATAGTGAGGACTGGAGTGGTGTAGTGAGGACTGGGGTGGTATAGTGAGGACTGGGGTGGTATAGTGAGAACTGGGGTGGTATAGTGAGGACTGGGTGGTATAGTGAGGACTGGGGTGGTATAGTGAGGACTGGGGTGGTATAGTGGAGGACTGGGGTGGTATAGTGAGGACTGGAGTGGTGTAGTGAGGACTGGGGTGGTATAGTGAGGACTGGGGTGGTATAGTGAGAACTGGGGTGGTATAGTGAGGACTGGGTGGTATAGTGAGGACTGGGGTGGTATAGTGAGGACTGGGGTGGTATAGTGAGGACTGGAGTGGTGTAGTGAGGACTGGGGTGGTATAGTGAGGACTGGGGTGGTATAGTGAGGACTGGGGTGGTATAGTGAGGACTGGGGTGGTATAGTGAGGACTGGGGTGGTATAGTGAGGACTGGAGTGGTGTAGTGAGGACTGGAGTGGTGTAGTGAGGGCTGGAGTGGGGTCTATGGTGCATGTTGATGCCAAAGTGGCTGGTACCCATACCTTGACATTGTATGTCAACATCACTAGTGTGGTCACAGGTGGTAAGCCCAGGTAGATAATTGAATGGACACTGCAGCAGCTGTTGCTCCGTTCCCGTGCAAACAGGTTCATTCAAGAAGATGGGCCCAGTCTCCCTTCCAAATACTGCACCTGGAATGACTGATCCTACAAAACCAAAATGAACGAGCCAAACATGACAAATTAAGTTGTCTTTTCGCTGCAGTAATGCTGAAAGGAACAACAACACTTCTTATCCGCATAGATTCCCAACTTGACCTGTTACCATAATCATTTATAAATATGGTGGATGCCATTCCTTTATTCATTACGTTTAATAATTGCGGTGAGTCATACTGACCTTCTGCATTGACTTTGATGTTGGGGTTAGAAGCATTAAGTTGCCTGCACACCACTGCTGCTTCTCGTGAGGTGACCTGCTTACTGCACATTGTTCCCCAGGCATTATTTATACAGACTTCAAACCGTCCATTGATTTGGGATGTCCCATTCACCAGCCGGATGTCTCCGTGAGTACAGTTCCCTGCCCTGGCTACATCACTCAGCTGGCACACCACACTGGCAGCGAGACTGCAGGTGGAAGCTGGTCCAGGCACCACTGGGCAAGCCGACAGAGAGGGCTCTGTACCATTGCATACAAAGCCAGAGATTGAGGTTATGCGATTGGTAGTGCCTCCCAAGATGCCCTTGGCTACAGTGATGGCTCCTGTAAAGGCCAGAAATACATCTCACAAAGCATCTCACATGATTCATTTCTATTACCATAGGGTGAGTAGCCCAATTGCTGACAAGTGACCGACGCTTCAGTGTTATCCCAGCGGTCTGCACAGATGGTGACATACTGGCCCCCTCTGCACACCTCCACCACACCTCCCTTCAGGGTGCCCTTGTCGTACAGGGACACAAAGCTGGAGAAGGAGGTGAGGCCCAAGTAGTATCTGTCCCCTGAGCCCAGGGTCAGCCTGATATCATTCTCCATGCATACAGCTGCAAGAGGAGAGAGAGGATGTTTTGTGTGAACTGTATTGCTTCCAGTATGCTTATAAAATCACACTAAGTTATTTCAAGTCTGACCAGTCTACATAGCCAGTGCAGCAATCAGTCAAATACAAGTAGTGCCAAAATGTTAGCAGCTAGGTCAGTGTTGCAACTGAATATGGTCAGCAAGGCTGCATAATGCATAATGATCAAATCACCTTAAATCTTATTAGAAGCTTCAACTCAACACCCCATCTCCTGAGTCGTCATCTAGACATCACTGTCTCACAGCATTTCCCACATCACTCATATCATTCCCCTCACACTTTTGTCCTTATCATCCATCCCACTTGCAATACTTGTCTGTACTTGTATTTTGCAGTCTTGTAGAACTAAATTACTTGATCGTTTGACAAATCAAAGGAATAGTTCAAATTGGACTTGAGCCGATATCAGAGTATTATCAGGGTGTACTGTACTGAGGATTGCACCATATGTGGTGCTATGCTACCTACATGCATAAATAAAAAATTTATCGAAACTAAATGTGACAACTGAATTGTTAAATTCAGCCTTTACCATTGGGATGTTGAGGCCCACATTTCATTACACCATGTACAACCCTCCTCCCCCTCACCTTACCTCCACACCTCACACCAGCATCCTCTGAGTGGAGACAGTTGTGCACTCCAATTGGATCATGACGACACATCAGCAGTGAGGATTCGTTGCCATAGCAGAGGACATTGTCCAACAGAATGCTTCCAGGGCCTGGACCAAAGTATGCCTTGTGAAGAGGCACAACACTGGTATCTGAGAAATAAACCACTTTTACATGGCGACCTTGTGCATGCCAGAAGGTCACCTACAGTTGAGATTGAGAGCCCTACACACCACCATGGCATCCAGTTCATTCCATTTGTCATCACACACTGTGCCATAGCTGTTGTTGTAGCACACTTGCACTGTGCCCTCTGAAGGGCTAGACCCATTCAACAACTTCATCTGACCATCATTGCACACTGAAATTGACACAAACACATCTTCAGTTTAGTGTTAGGCAACACAGGTACATGAACCTACAGCAAGAGTAGCCATTTCCTGTAAATTCTGATGGACAAGAACATTGGAAACCTCCAATGGAGTTAAGACAGTTTGCATTGATACTACAGTTGTTTGTGCCGGTAGAGCACTCATCAATGTCCACACAGGTCCTTCCATCTCCCGTGTAACCAGGGTTACAAGAGCAGTTGTAGCTCCCTATGGTGTTGATACAAGTTCCATTTGGAGCCCCAGCACAAGTGTTGTCCCCAGTAGAGCATTCATCAATGTCTGTTCATACAGAATGCAGCTGATCAATAGGTTAATCACTGATTACTGATTTTTTTACCATTGCAGTTAAACCCATCTCCAGAGAAGCCTGGATTACAGCTACATGTGTAGCTACCAATAGTGTCACGGCAGGTAGCATTCTTACTGCACTGGTTTGTCTCTCTCCCACATTCATTGATGTCTGTAATGGAAGGTCAAATAGCACATATGCAATATCACAAGTGCACGTTCACTCACTTGTACAGTTCACTCCATCCCCCTCAAATCCAACCAAGCAGGAACACTGGTATGATCCAATTGTATTGGTGCAGTTAGCATTCATACTACAACTGTTATTTCCATTGCACTCATTGGCATCTGGAGATGAGAGCTATGTACATCACCAACATAGAAATGGATGTGTGGCTATATCTTACCAGTGCAATTGAAACCATTTGGCTGAAGGGAGTAGCCAATTTGACAGGCACAGAAGAAACTTCCAACAGTGTTGTTACATAACTGCTGACAGCCTCCATTAGTAGCTGAACACTCATCTATATCTGAACGGTGAAAGTTCCTCAGTGGGTCACTGGTCATCATTCCAATTTTAATAACTTAACCCTCCCACTCCTTACCATTGCAGGCATGCCCATCACTTCCAAGAACATAGCTCTTATTGCAGGAACAGTAGTAGCTACCAATAGTGTTGGTGCAGTTTTGACCACACCCTCCATTGTTTGTCAAGCACTCATTAATATCTGTGTGTTGGTGAGATGATCAAAACACAGCTCCAGCCGTTGTTGTCACTCCCCTCACCTTCACACACTGCTCCCACTGTATCTGCTTTGGTGCAGGTCACCAGACCTGTGACTACACCTGCATTACAGTCCACTAGTCTAGCTTCCCTTCCTCTACACTGAAGTTGGTCCAGAAATATTGGCCCTGATGTGATATTGATCTGAGCTCCAGTCAACACTCGAGGACCTGCAGATTTTGGACAATTATGAACCATACAGGTATGACCCACACCCCTGGCCTTACTTAAGCCAGCCGTAAATCCACCCAACTGTCTGCATACCACTATGACCTCTGCAGGCTGGAAGTTATTGCGACACACACCACCCCACGCCTGGTTGAGGCACACTTCTACTCTACCCACTCCAGGCTGTGCACCAACCAATCGAATGTCTCCATCAGTACAGTTTGCCAGCTGAGTTGTAACATCTGTTGATGAAGGAACACGGAATGTGAATATCAGAATGGCATATGTGAACCACACAAGGATAGATGTTGAATCACAGGCAGATGTATATTTATGTGAAGGTAGGGGAGGGGTGATATATGGCGAAAAACAAGAGGACATATGCTGAACAGCAAGAGATGGGAGACCCACACAATGACACAAGGCAGTACCTTGGCATACAACCCCAGCATCCTGGTATGCTGAACAGCTGGCACCGCTGGCCTGAATTCGAGGACAATCCTGTAGTCCACGTTCAGAACCTGAGCAGTTAACCCCTCCAAGCACAAAAGGAAGGCTGTTCTCTCCAAAGGCACCCCCAGTGATGGCCACAGCACCTAGTGTACAGATACACAGTCATGGAATAGAATTAATAACAAGTTAATACTGTGTAATTGTATGTCAACAATCATTGGTAGTTCTTCTGTACTCCAAAACATTTTTTCACGTTTGGCATGCAAATGAAACTGCATCAGTGGGTCTGTTTGCTTTAAAAAGTTAAAAAAATATTAATATTTCTGTTTGTAACCAGCTTGACAATGATAATAGTTTTCAATTTAGTCATTGAATGCAACCAAATTATACGTAATCAACATACACAGATAATAAATAATGACCCAAACTAAACAAACTACCAAACTACCTCCTTTATCTGGTTGCTCTATGCTCGGTTTGATGTGATACCAATAGCTAGTGTACACAAATGGAGTAGGAAAGGGGGGGGTCTCATAAACATTACCCAGCGTTTTTTAACCATAAGGCTGAATATATTTTAAACAGTGATGGCATTTACCAATACCTAGGATCACTGCAAACACCGTGTGGGTAGTCTAGTCAAACTAGAGTCCTTACCATAAGGGGAATACCCCAGGCTCCTGCAGGCCACAGAGGCATCCTTGTTGCTCCATGTCTGAGAACAAACTGTTCCAAACTGCCCGCCTAGGCACACCTCCACCCTCCCTCTTGACAGTTGGTCTAGGTCACTATCAAGGTACAGGGCACTAGGGTTCCCTGACTGGTAGAAGGACAGAGCATCCGGGCCAACAATCAATCTGATCTGGCCATCAATGCATGTGCCTGTGTGTGAAGAGGGAGGGAAAATTAAATTGAGTCCTTTGCTCCACTCATGCCTCTTCATATTCTCACCTCCACATATTACACCTGCTATTTCATTGGAATAACAGTTGTGCATTCCAATGGGGTTGTGTTGGCACTGCAGGACTGAACCTTCTGTACCCACACACTTCACATTGTCCAGGAAGATCTGCCCATTCCCTGCCCCAAAATAGCTACGAGGCACTGCAACTGCACCTGGGGAAGTGATTGGACGATGAGCTACAAGCCTTCACCACAGGGCCCTAATGGTACCCACCAGTGGTGGTAAGGTTCAGCTGCCTGCAAACCACTGCAGCATCAAGCTCATTCCAGAAATCATCACAGATGGTTCCAAAAGTCTGGTTATAGCAGATTTCCACACGACCCGTGTTGCTTGATGTGCCATTGACCAGTACAACAGTTCCATTTTGACAAGCTACAATGGAATGGGAAGAACATTAGTTAGATACATACATCAGAGACAGCTCCCTTGTTGCATGTCTAACCTAGTCTACAAATCAGGGTCTTGCCAATGAATACATTCAACCACACATAAGGCACTACCAACTATTGCACGAAGAAGTTTCAATTATTTATGGAGTCTAAGTTTCGATGGCCTTTGAGCCTACTTACAATGCATATAAGGGACAGCTTACGTATGCATCCATGGCTGTCAGGAAGTAAAACTTGCCCGGGATTGCATGTACAATAATAGTTCCCTGGTGTATTGACACACGTCTCTGTGCAGTTGCCATTCTGAACTGAACACTCATCAATATCTTCATGTGTGAAGGTGGAAGGTACAGGGGAGAGGGAAAGATTAGAATGTGAGGGAAACAGCAAACACAGCAGGCCAATGTGCTTTACCAGTACAGTTGAAGCCATTAGATGCAAGGACATAACCTGCTTGACAGCTGCATTGGAACCCGGGGATAAGCTCGGTACAGACCTGCTGACAGCCTCCATTGTTCACGGCACACTGCTTGATGTCTGGGAAAATTGGAGCAATAACTGGTAAACCTCCAACTAGAGAGCCATTGCATTCCCATAGCCCATAACAGCACACAATTTATGTGACACAGTCCTCAATTTTCCCAATCTAGTATTAGGCTGACCGAGGGTCAGAGAATGGAAAAGAGACCCAGCTAGGTGTATTGGATGCAACGAACAGGGTACCTAGTGTTAACATTTAATTACATCCTAAGTGAATGTCTTAGCCTCCATTACCTTGGCATGATATCCCCACATCCCTCGAATGGTCGCAGGTCTGTTGAATACGATAGGGGCAGGACAAGATGGAGGTCTCTGACCCATGGCAGCCCAAGTTGTCCAGGAAGATGGGTCCACTCCCACTTCCAAATGCAGCCATTCTGAATGCAGTGGCATCTGCTCACACAGGAAGGCATGCATAGGCTCACATCACTGTGCATGGGCACACACACGCACAAACACACACACACACACACATACACACACACACATACACACACACACATACACACACACACACACACACTTTCTTACTAGTGTTGGCAAATCCCAGCTGTTGGCATATCACTGCGGCATCATCTGTACCAAAGCCTCGATCACAAATGGTGCCCCATGCATTGTTAAGGCACAGCTTAACCCTCCCATTCAATGCACTGGTCCCACCCTGAAGCCTCAGGGAACCATCACTGCAGTTCCCTGCAGCCGTTGTGGTGGCTGGAAAGAAAACACTTTTTTAAACAGGACTTCAAATAAACAGCACCAAGCGTGTTTGATATTCTACGTGAACAACAACCTGCACACACACAAGCATGACATAATAGATGTCAGGTGTGCACTATATGAAATTATAATAACAGATTAATCAGTTGTAGAAAGGCATTGGGGCAGTCATATGACTAACTCCACAAGCTTTGACAGTAAGCATGACGTGCGTATGACTCGTCGTTACCTTGGCAGATCACTCCAGCAGCATCTATGGACCTTAAGCAGCCAGTCAGGTCCTTGGAATAGTTGCATTGGAGCAAGCTGTTCTCTGATCCAGAGCAGTTCACACTGGACAGCAGAAGAGGCAGAGAACCATCACTGAAGGCCGACCCTGGCAAAGCAACTGCTCCTGGAGAGGTGGGAAGAGGAATGTGAAGGAGTGAGGAGTAGGTGTGGGAGAGAGGCATTGTGTGTAGAGCCCATACAAGAATGAATACAGTGTGTGGTGAAGGGTTGAGATATAAGAGCACATGGAAGAGGCAGGACGGAAGCATTATGAAGAAGCACTTAATAGCAAGCACAACAGAGGAAATAGAACAATAGTAGGAAAAGTGTGCGTAGACAAAATAGAAGACAAAAGGGATGGTGCACAATACACCTAGTCTGTTAATGTGGCTAGATATGAAAAGTGTCCATGAGGGTGTGGGATTCAATTGGAGGATCTGAACTAATGCCCAGTGACACATAATGACACAGGCTAATTATCCAGCATGCAATGTAAGACAATAGACTGACCATAGGGAGACAGCCCTAGAGCTCTGCAGGCCACTGAGGCATCCTGATTGGTCCATTGCTTATCACACACTTGACCAAAGGAACCATTCATACACAGCTCCACACGGCCTCGAAGGAGTTCATCCATGCCAGGTTTGGAGTAGTAGGAACCATCGTAATGGGCTGTCCCAAGGTAATAGTCTGTTCCTGAACCGACCAGCAGCCTCAGAGCACCATCCATGCACATAGCTACACAGGTGGGTGTGACATTGGAGGATGGTGTGATGCACACAACAGCACCACTGACCTCCACATGCTACTCCTGCATCTTCAGAGTGGGCACAATCGTTGATCCCAATGGATACCACCTTTCTGTTGCATTGAAGGAGTGAAGATTCAGTCCCACTACAAAGGAGGTCATCCAGATATATAGGTCCAGTTCCGGGACCAAAATATGCTTTTCGAAGAGCCACCACATCTGCCAAATGTAAATGGTTATAATTAATAAACTGAAAAGCCGCTCCTCCTTACTGATGGAGGAAAGGTTGAGCTGTGAGCAGACTACTTTAGCATCCAGCTGGTCCCAGTGGTCATCACACACTGTCCCATAAGTGTTGTTGATGCAAACCTCCACTCTGCCTTGAGAAGCACTGAGTCCTCCCATCAGTCGAAGCTGACCATAACTGCAACCTTAGGTATGAGGAGCAATATGTGATCACATGTAAGACCACCCTGAACTATACAAATGGGTCATTCAATGCCCATCGAAGGGTTAAATAAAAAAATACACTTGGCATTAAATGCAATTTGCACTAAGTTTCATTGAAAATACTAAATTACTAGCACTTTTATTTAGTTAAAAATAGTAACTCATTATGTCAACTGGTCATGCAAAATTGGATTCACAGCATATGCAATGAAGCAGCTCTCTAAGGACTGGCCAGCCCACAATATAGTACTTGCATTAACTTGTTGTATGTTTATGTGCTTGTGTGTAGATGTACAGCTCTACTTATTTGGATTCATACGACTACATTTTCATCGCCTGTAAAGATAAATTTATTTGGCTGAAGCTATAAGACATGCTGACCATTTCTGGTAAGGCTTTTCCCCCAATGGCAACCTACTGCATGTCAGTCCATCTCCAGTGTAACCATAGTTACAGGTGCAGTTGTAGCTTCCAATTGTATTTGAGCACTTGGCATTGACACTACAGTTGTTGGTGCCAGTAGAGCACTCATCAATGTCCACACAGGTGCTTCCATCTCCTGTGTAACCAGGGTTACATGAGCAGTTGTAGCTTCCAATGGTGTTGGTACAGGTTCCATTTGGAGCCCGAGCACACGGTGGAAATTCACGGGAACATTCATTTACATCTGTGAAAAAGTGTGTGAAATACAAGCATAAAACAGCACCATTTCAGTAACCACACCCACCTCCTGATAGAATGGTGCTGTCATCAACCCTGTACACCCACAGTCCAGGGATAGCCACATTGCTTGTTGATGATAGTGAACTGACCACTGCAGTTCCTGACCCAGGTAGGTCATAAGAGGTAGTGTCCCCAATAAATCTCGACAGAGCAAAGCTGCCGTTGGAGCTGCTAAAAGCGGTTGAGTTGTACAGCAGCAGGACATAGGAAGCAGTCCTATTAGAGGCCAGTATGCACTGAAAGGTGTTGGACTGAGGATGGGGTGGGTGAATTGGAAGAATTACAGTAAGTCAACATGTCAGCTACTGCAACATGTGTCAGTATGAGGGCATACTTTCCACACACCGTTACGGATTGATAGTGCCTTTAGTCGTTTGCATGCATTTGTGTTAATTGTCACTGCATAGCACGTAAAATGCGTACCACATTCTGACTGCTGTTCGCTCTGATGCTCAACCAAGTAGATATAAACAGAAAACTTGGGGTGAAGGTGCCGGACGAAGTGAAGGCGCTCTGAATGGTTGCAGCTGTTCTCGTCAGTTCGCTGGAATTGGTGGATTGTCTGTACAGCACCTGACTATCGTTTGCAGTGGTGTTGAGGGTCACCACATAGGCATATATCTGGGACACGTTCACGGACAGAGAAGCATCGGTTCCTATAGCCAATGACCCTCTGCGGGCAACCTGAAGACGTGAAACAATTTCAAACTCGTAAAGAAACTGAAATATTTTTATAATACCGGAATTAGCTCAAACACCACAACAAAGTCTCGGCGCACGCACAGCCTGGAGAGCCGTGTCTCACTTCATTAATAGCTGTCCATTACACAGCTATTAATGAAGTGCTGGATGCAAAGCATTAGATTAAAGAAGTTTAATGCCCCTAGGCGCCCGACCGCAGCCGCTGCGTATTTATATGTCATAATTATTGTACTGGCCAGAGGCCAGCAACACCTTAGTCTCGCGTGCCATGACGTAATGTATAGAATATTCACGTCACTGAGTGTCAACCATTCAAACCCAGGGCTTCCTAAAGTAAACTCTCAAACACTGGTGCTCTGCTCTTCATCTCAAGTAGTTATACACTACCTAATCTCCTAACCTGTCCACGATTACTTAACTTGCATCATTAATGTATTACTGTGGTCAAACAGAGAGGTTGACCATGCACCATTTTAATTTCATGAGTGCACACAGTTATTACTATTCTTGTAATAAATAATAATAAACACCACTCCCACTCTGCCCACACATCATCCTGCCATTATCTAACCATTCTGCAAACTTTTAAGTTGGTATAACTAGTAAATAGAGTTTTACATTGTTGTATTGCTCAGCATACATTTCTCGAGTACACTAGGAAAGAAGTCTTACATGTTTGTACTCACACATAGAAGCTCTCAATACCCATACCGCATGACACGTCACTGCACCCTGACAGTTATGAAACTATTGTGCGGGGTCTCCTAAGCCACAAATAGTGGAAGATGTGTGTCTGCCCACTATTCAATAGGAAAGGAGTCTTTGCTGCTAAACATAAGATCCAGTGTAATCTTACAGGTGTACAATCAAATCCATCCCTTTGCTCAGTGGTACAGCTAAACATTATCTGTTCATAGCAATCAATCCGCGGGTAACTTCCACGTGATCCCTTCATGAGGCAAGGCCACAAGAGTGGATTCACTCCACCCATCCCTCCAAAGTAGCTGAAATCATTTAATAATTCATTTCTAGATCGTTGCATGCACTGGATCATATCCCAGAAGGCATAATATCATGTCAAAAATGCACACATGTGGGATTACATTTTGATGGAGGTAATATATACCAATCTCACTCCCTTTGTGCACGTGTTTTAAAAGAAACAATTATTTATTTATTTATTTTAATGATTTCAACAATCTTACTGTACTGGTCTGTGGAATAATCAAGTCAGTGATCAATTACGGCAGCACTATTCAACGCCACTTAATTAATGCCTAACATACCAATGGGTATAGATGGATTGCCAAGTACACAAGCATAAGAGTTTTTTTTTTTTGTTAAGAGCTATAACCAATTGCAAAGAATGAGTGAGTCAGGAAATGTAAAAATAAGCACATGCATTTGTTGCTATGTGCAGTAACAGCACATACCATCTTCCATACTTTGCCTTTTCATTGCGAAGTACAGAGCCATGCTGCAATCAATTAATTATTACGATTGCAGATCCATCGATCCATTTCACATGCTAACTCAGCAGAATAGTGTCATTGCTGGGTGACTTATATGCCTCATTTTGATTCCATGCAGCACCAAAGCTCATGCAGATTCTCTTCTTGAATATGCTTCATGTTTTGCCATTAAAATTGCATTCACTAATGGCAAAGCTGACTGCAAGCGATTTCCAGAGAACGAGGAAGTTACAACTGAGGCTTCATGTCAAAGTACTAATAGGCTTCGTTCTCATGTTAACTGAGGAGAACAGGTCTCCAGCAGTCCACATATATGCTGCAGTCAGTGGTTCTTGCTCTTGAGTCAGCCTGCATGCACAGTTACATAAGATCTACCATGCACGGTTGAAGGCCGGCTTAAATAGTGGCTTTGCACGATGAGTTTTCACTGGCGGCAGATCACTACTCCCATCCCATGCATCTTCCAAGACGGGTTTTATATTTGCATTAACTCTTTTCGGGCAACAGCGCAATATTGCAATATACACTTTGTTTAGCTAAACCGTTAAATTTTTGATAGTCAACAACACCTTGTCCAGAGTAATTAAATTCGTGTAAGCTTGTTTGCAAAGCGCCTCCGCACGATAGACCAGCCCCCCCCCCCCCCCCCCCCCCCCCCCCCCCTCCGCGAAAGAGTTATAATTATAATGTTCTACACCAAAATACTATACACTGCACGTCGCGAATGTGGCTGGTCCCTGGAAAAAAAGTGAGCGAACACCTATGGAAGGATGTGATTCACGCGGCGAATCAGAAATTCAAGGAATACACCTTTCCTCCGCGTTCCATATACCCGTTTCGGCTATCAGTTTATAGAAAATCGACACCGACCGCTCGGCAAAGGAAATCACATTACCATTGCGTGCACGGCGTGGGTGTACGCTATGCACGTCTTGACTCACGCGTATGTAGCTCTTGATTGCTGCATTGAACCGGAACGTGCTGTTGAGCTGTACCGTGGAGGAAGCAGGTTCGACCACCGCCTGGTCCTCCGTGACGTTAAACGAGTAAAACTGGTCAAGCTGATACGCGTCAGCAGGACTTGCAGATAGTAGTACGAACGATACAACCAACAGCTGGATGCACCAGCCTGCCATATCTTAGTCACTTTAAAAAGGGTCACTTTCAGGAAAAATAAGTGATTGCTACTATATGTTGAAGCCAATTATATAGCAAAGGACTGATTCAAGGATGATTTTTGTCGCAATGTTTTATTACGGTTACATCTCCACAGCTTAAACACGTCAGTTGTAAAAAGTGTTCCAATATAGCGTCAGATTTCGTCGTTTTCCACTTCGCTTCTAAGTGTTGCGGTTCTATGTCTTCTGAGACGATGGCTTGCACACTGAATGATTGGAAGTTATATGCAAACAGCTCGAATACCGTACAGCAAGCACACCCTTTTAATACTACTCCAACACATGACATCAGTACCACAAGGTCCATTACAAACAATAAATTAACAATAAATTAACAATAAATTAACACAATAAATTAACACGTCAGTCCTGAAACCATTCCCAGACTCACACAGCCGGCAAAAAAAGGCGCAACTCATATTTTGATTTCACAAGTGATCTGTTTTTTCATATCTGTACCAAAATGTTAACAGTTTTGATACAGATATGAAAAACAGATCACTTGTGGAATCAAAATATGATTTGCGTCTTTTTTTTTTTTGCTGTGTCAGCCAAGTCCCCAGTCGCTCACATCAAGAATATTGAATTCAGCACCATTCATGTCGAACATATATTCGTATTAATAATCTTGTACTGTACCTTAATTTAGCTGAAGTCATAGGCGTAGACAAGCCGAAAATTACTGAAACAATCCATCCTGCTTTTATAAATTGTCAGTTTTGTCTTTGTGGACGTGAGTTTAACAGCATGCACCAGTTAAGCCTTTGCTGAATTTCTGTAGCGCGAAGCCAGGTTTTCAGTCTTCGTAGTGCACTGATGCACCTCTCGCTTGTTGCATTGGTTGCCGGTGTCACGAAATAAATTATCCCCCGGATAATTTATTTGGGAATAGTTTATCCCCCAGATAAATTATTCCGGAATAGCTTATCCCCCTTCGGAATAGATTAGCCCCCCCCCCCCCCCCCCCCCCCCCCCCCCCCCCTCTCTCTCTCTCTCTCTCTCTGTTGTGTGCATTAGCGCAAGTAAATGCAGATCTTTTGATTTGCATCTTGTTGATTTGTATGACCTCTCCATCAGCCGTAATGCAAGCCAGGAGCGATAGTACCGTTCGGCCACCTATACGTGCATGAAAGAAGTGAAGAAATACATCAGAAAGTAATTACCAGTGATTGCTTCAAATTCAAAGAAAGGCATTATACAGTGAATTCTCTTATGCTGCTATACAACTGAGTACATAGATATATCAAATAGCAATCTTTGACACGATCGATCTCACGATTTTACATGCTTGTAGAATGGTAGTAGTGAAACCGATTCGTATACGTATACAAGTAAATAAAAACATTCTCTACGAGAAAGTTGGTGGGATATAGGATTTGAAGGCAATTGGTGGTGTAAAAAGCAAGGAAACAAGGTCTTATCAGAAGGGAAAATGTAATAGTCCTATTTAGCACATTTCTAGGGCGTATGTTGTTTGTGTGCTACATATAGGACTATTACATTTTCCCTTCTGATAAGACCTTGTTTCCTTGCTTTTTACACCACCAATTGCCTTCAAATCCTATATCCCACCAACTTTCTCGTAGAGAATGTTTTTATTTACTTGTTTTCTTAATTTTTTTTCACACCCAATGTCTAATTATACAAGACATAGGCTAGTCGATTGTGTATCAGAGTATAACATCGATTATTTATATAAAAGCGAGTCCTCCATCCGATTCTGAAGCTAGTGGTGAAATTTTGATCGCTTAAAAGTGTTCCTGTCCCGAGTTATGCGTTGCCAAGAAGGAGGAGAAGAAGACGACCCGCCCCTTGTTCCGAGACTGGGTACGAGAACGGGCAGTACACTCTTGTTCTCTACAACCACGCGGTTCTGCGACATGAAACAAAAACGAAACTACTCATTTTTGACTTCTAGATCGATTGCTAAAACAAGCTACACGATCCGATCGTCGGGAGTGTTGTTACAGACGGGTCGCGTTTTTTTAATGACTTCATAGTCGGGGTCAAATCCTATATGGAAGTTTCTAACGAAACTTCCGATATAACGTACTTTTCTGTCGATACGCCCTTTTAACATCTTTGCCATCTTTTGACTCCACCACATCCCGAGACCTACTGTCTTTGCTCTCAAGGAAACAAACAATGTCGTTGTATTCTTTTACTTCCATCCGTTATGGCGGACACGAGTGAGCGTTTTATTAAAGGGGGTCAATCTATTCCAATGCAAGGGATGATAAACTATTCCGGAATAATTTATCCTGGGAGGGGATAAAATTATTGGGGGATAATCTATTCCGTGACACCGGCATGACAAAAACTTCTATAGTAAGTACATTAGAATGGACTTGGGATTGATGACTAGTCTTCATCTATCAGAGCTTTCCGTGCATAAGAGTTAACGGCTGCATTCCTAAAGCATCAGCGCTTCTGAAGTCAGATGCGTAAAAACCAAACTATCTCTGATAAATTGCAAAAATCACCTGAAAATAACTTGACATCAGTCGTTTCAAGTCTTTGGAACCCTTTCTGGTAGAATCTTTCTTGAATTGTTCCAATAACAGTGTCTATTGCCTGCATGGAAGTAAATTGATCTGCCGACTGAACTGAATTGTTGTTCAGCGGGCAGTGCATGTTGCCAATTTCAAAGCTAACCTTTAGAAGAGCTTTTTTAAGCCCAGCAAGAACTGGTGAAAATATAAATATTCCCTTAACCTGTGACCTGCGTTGCTCAACATAGTACCAGAAGAGCTTACATCATTGTCATCTCTCAATAACTGAAGATATTTGTACAAGTTTTTGTCTTTCTGATGCACACTTGTACCTTGCAAGGATCGCGACAAATTGTCCAGCATGTTTAATATTTTTCTTCCAACTGAGCTCAGTCCATAAACGAATTAATCTCTCCATCTGAACAGCAACTTCTGCAATCCTTGCTCTGGCATCCGTGTTTTTTTTGAGGCCCACAGCACGAATATTAATTCAATAGTTGAAAATAATTTCCCTTTACGTCTCTGATTTTATACCTCTGTCAACACTTTTCTTCAGCATGGATTCATAGAAATGAGCATTTTTACCAACGTCTTTTGAGCTGCTTGGAATTGTTACTAACCGCTTCATGGTGAGATTTGAATTTTTGAGAACCTTTCAAGGGCCTTTTTCCACTGCGACTACTGTATTTGTAGAAACATCATCCTGAGTCCTGACCATATTACCCATTTCAGTAGGCCTCGGTTGTCGTGGTCATGCAGTAGTAACAGAGAACAGAGTCGCCTTGTTCTTGATAGTGGAGCCATTGATATTTATAATACCAAGCTGAAAGAAAAGAACGTCTTTGTTTGCCGTAGTTTCTCTTTATAAATGAAGGAAACAAATTCCATTGGGATTGTGAAGCTGGCTTGCAATCTGCCACAATCGTACACGTACCTGTCGAAGATGCAGACAGAATCAAATTGCTTACTGGCGACATTAGTCTCGTACTCAGACCCAAAGTTACGCAGCTGCGGGTGGATTTTACAAGCGTAGCGGTGATGCAATCCATCCGCAGCTGCGTAACTTTAGGTCTGAGAACGAGACTATGTCGACACGCCCACCGGTCAGTTGGATCGTTGTCAGTGGGTTGCGACAGAATGACATGGCTGTCTAGCTGTAGAGAGACCACTATCACAGGAATGACTGCTGCACAGTTCCATACAGGTTCTTGCACTTGAATTTGGAGAGCCAAGATAATAGTGGCTTGCTTGAATATTTAGTTAGTGGTTAAGTTGTTAAAATTAGCCCCCCCCCCCCCCCCCCCCCCCCCCTTCTTAGAAAGGTTGTCTACACCCTGAAAGTGGTCTTGGCCCCAGACCCAGTTCTGTGCTGCTCTGAACAACTTGTACAAGGTGCCACCACTCCTGTGAACTGGGTCTGGGGCCGAGACTATGAGAAAGTGACAGAAACATATCATATTCCATATGCATACACTCGTATGCCCCAAAATTTTGGTGGAGAAATAACCTATACATTCAGTGATCGGCTTTGAGAATGTCTGTATTTGCAAAGTTTAGGACTGTTTCATTGTATAGCATCCCATCAAACCCATTGTACCAAGACTGTACCAGGACTGTACCTTGCTTTATTGCACCACCCAATCTACCTACACTTTCTTGATTTTTATTTAATACAGTCATATTGATAGTTTATAGTATGCCAAGCCTGTAATAGCATTCACTGTCGTGCATGCTTCAACATTGCCTACTCAGAGTTTCGCAGCTCCGCTGGAATCCGAGGCCAGGTTAGCTAGCCTGTACCACGCTATTCTGCACACCTGCCCTATCGCTTCTGTCACTTCCTCTTCGGCACCGTGGTTCTGGCGTGACTTCAGACCTGCAATGATGGCCGCAACTTTGTTTTCACGAGCGCATATAACAAATGGGAACCCGAATTTCTGCTTGTATGCCTCATTAAGGGAG
This sequence comes from Ephydatia muelleri, assembly GCA_013339895.1. Taxonomy (NCBI): domain Eukaryota; kingdom Metazoa; phylum Porifera; class Demospongiae; order Spongillida; family Spongillidae; genus Ephydatia; species Ephydatia muelleri. Next base: position 1,177,374 of record JABACO010000023.1, read on the forward strand.
TCCAGCTCATTCTGCTCCGCTGTCGTGAGTTCGAGTAGGCCTGCTGTTCGATGTTCCGCTGTGGACTCTGGTGTGAGAGTCCCCTGATGCGCCAGTTGTCCGGCTAGGTCTGGATAGCAGCGTAACAATCCTTCCTTTCCGGCCCTCGGCAATGTATCTACAATGTTGCACAGGGCACTGTAGAGGGATTCTCTGCTCTTGAAGGGTCTGTGTGACCAAACTCCAGCGGCTATCAACGGAGACTGTTCAAACAAAGACCCGAATACAGAGACAAATTGCTCATAGCTAAGATTGTTGACCTCATCGATGGAGAGAGGTTTACTCGCCATATGGTGCTCAAAACAAGAGCTGGTCAAGTGTTTATCTCGTACCCAGACCTTACATGCGCATAATATACTTGTACCATTCAACTTGTTTATAAGGAATCGTATATCTACAAGCTGGTTATGCACTTGTCCATTGGTATAGTGGAAGAATATTCCGACTCTAGCATACTGTTTAGAAACAGAGTTTAATGGAGAAGTAACAAATGCTCAGCTTTCAGCATGTTCTTAAGTCAAATGGAAGGCATCTCTAGTGGCTAGTCATGGGTTTAATGCTGGTAGACTTGCCTCCTCTATTCACAGATCTGCCACAAGCACACTCACACCATAACAAGCAGGCTGTTTGTGGCATCAAATCCCTCACTCAGCTTCACACTCCCACCCACACCCTGAATTGTGTGCTATTAAAGTTATATGCAAACTGACATGTTTGCGCTGAGCTAGCTGTGATGTATCCATGTCAAGGTAGGCTGTCATCGTACTGTATACTGTAACCATCTGACTGTAACACAATCTTGAATATGACAAAACAGTCCTGCAATTCACAAATAAATCGTTTCGCAAAGCCTATTTGCAAAACGTAGAACTGAACATGTTTAGTTGTGATTGGAAGGTTATCCTGTCAGTGCTATCAAACATGCTCCTGATTTTTTTTGTCCCCCACTTGTAATAATATTACGTTCACAACTTTGAGCAATATATTTATCACTACCTTCGCTTACTACGTGCACCAAATGTGGTTACACCCTATGACCATACAAGACCATATACCTCTGGTTACACTCTATGATCATAAATCATATGACGATACAATACAGCTATCTTGATGTCATGTTGAATATGTCAATTCAAAGAACATTTCAATTCCACAATATCAATTGCACATAGACCCATTGGCACAAATTCCTTAGAAAACAATTTTTTTTTAAATGGCCATGTAATTGATCTGTAATGGAAGACGTTATCTGAGACGGTGTTCACACACAGAAAGCACATTACAAACATCTCTTTTCTAATGGGTCATGTGGGCACTTTGAGCTTGAGCACATCGGCCATGCAGAAGGTGGCCCTGCACATGGGGCAGGGGGCAGTGGACTCCATCCACACATTGCTCGCACGCTGACTCTGCCGTGATGCAAACCACTTCCCCATGCACCCTGTGCACCACATGGGCCTGCAGTAGCACTGGCGACAAGGCCCCTCCTGAATGTGGAGAGTGATGGTGGAAGAGGAAAACAGTTCAAGAAGCAGTGGAGCAGAACCTTTTCACAGCACAAGTTGCTTAGTTAAAAAAGAAGGTACAATCATGTCCCTGAATGTGGCAGGGAACCAAAAAACTGGTTACACTTTGATGTGGTTGATATTATCCAATGCCTGCCATTCCCCATGCTGGATTAGTGTGCCCAAGACTAACTTACCTCCAGATCTGCACACATCTTCTGCAGTTTCACCTCTGGCAGCTTTTGCAAACACCCGATGCAAGGTTCCAGTGGCTGAAAAGAATAGCAACGTTAGTGGCACCCTGTCCCCAAGAGGCATGTTTTTGTCAAAGTTAGCAAATGAAGTGAAAGTGAGAATAGTAAATACAAATCATATTTGAACTTTTTAAAAAAAGTTGCATTAATCAATGCTGGAAATCTTTTTTTTTAAAGGTTTGGAAGCTATGTACATAGAATGCTCATACCTACATAGAATGCTCATCTGTACATAGAATGCTCATCTGTACATAGAATGCTCATATGTAACTGAGCAACCATATATTGTAGCATGACAATTGTTTAAAAAGGTGTACTCTTACTGGTGATCCCTCTGGAAGATGATAAAGTCCATTCTTCTCCACCTGCTCAGTAAACGCAGCTGCAAAACGATCAGTCAGTGACTGGTGGATGACAACACTGCGAGCCACTCGAATCTGATCACTGAGCTTCTCTCGCAGCTGCGCATACAGCAGAGAGTTCATTCTGATGGCTGTGAATGATGAAGAACATTGGTACTTAGCCTTCTGTGATAGAGCTGTATATGAGCTATAAAAGGAGGACAAGAGAGGGAAGAAGGGGAGAGAAGAGAGGAAGGGAGAGAAGAGGGGGTGGGAAGGGAAGGGGAAGGGGAGGGAAGGAAGGGAGTGAGGGGAAGGATTGGGAAGGGAGGGAAGGGAGGGAAGGGGAGGGGGAGGGGGAGGGGGAGGGGGAGGGGGAGGGGAAGGGAGGGGAAGGGGAAGGGGAAGGGGAAGGGGAGGAAGGGGAAGGGGAAGGGGAAGGGGAAGGGGAAGGGGAAGGGGAAGGGGAAGGGGAAGGGGAAGGGAAGGGAAGGGGAAGGGGAAGGGAAGGGGAAGGGGAAGGGGAAGGGGAAGGGGAAGGGGAAGGGGAAGGGGAAGGGGAAGGGGAAGGGGAAGGGGAAGGGAAGGGGAAGGGGAAGGGAGGAAGGGGAGGGAAGGGAGGAAGGGGAAGGGAGTGAGGGAGGGATCGGGAAGGGGAAGGGAGGGAAGGGGAAGGAGGGAAGGGGAGGGAAGGGAAGGGGAGGGAAGGGGAGGGGAAGGGGAAGGGAAGGGGAAGGGGAAGGGGAAGGGGAAGGGGAAGGGGAAGGGGAAGGGAAGGGGAAGGGGAAGGGGAAGGGGAAGGGAAGGGGAAGGGGAAGGGGAAGGGAATGTGAGAGGGGGGACGGAAATGGACGTGGAAGGCGAGAGGGGAATGAAGGGTGGGAGTGAAGAGAGTAGAGGGGGACAGAGGATTAGGGGTGACAAAATAACACAGGGTGGGAAAAGGACAAGGCTGCTAGCACATTTATCATAGAGTTATACAGATTCTTAGCTAACATACCAAATGACTTGAATTTTGAATTTATACTGATGACCTAGGGGAGGTGATAGAAGCCACAGGTGATAACTATTCGACAAGTTGAATTATATTTCTTGCATTGCTTATTTCTTTAATATGATATCCACTAAGGATACAGCACATCTAACATATCTGCAGGAAGTCCCACAATCAAGGCAAGGTCAATAAGAATTCACTACAAGTAGTTACATTAATGGTATTGGTGATTAATAAACAGTTCAAATAGGATTGATTAAACAAATTATAATGGTTAATTAAAAACAAATGTAATTATGTAAAACTATTTATAATCAAGTGCTTGAAAATAAAAATCTTTGACCATTAATAACGGCTTGCCCGCCACAGTAAAAATCGTGATGGAGATGGCAAAATCATCCAGTGCATTCATCCAGTGCATTCAAAAGCTGACAGAAGTGCTCAAAATGCAATCGACCATGGGTGCAGGGATGATAGTAGATTGATGACCTGTTCTATGAGTGCAGTGAAATTAATTTTAGGTGACAGTATTAGCCAAAGTGCACTAAAGTGTTTTTAATGATTGTAATTTAATACAAGTGGTCACTTTGTCTTGAATGATGGTTTGAATTTATTAAAAATTAACTGACTGACATTTAATAAACTCGACAAGCAGCAATAATTGAATAGATATACCAGATGATTTTGTTGTGTGCATTTGATTATATAATTATTTAAATTAATTATTTAAATTATGTTAATAATAACTGGGACTGGGAATGGATGATGGCGCAGTGCATGTGTGTATGTACATACATGTGTGAATGTACTGTTGCATGTTCTAATATAATCTTGATAATTTGTGGCAGGTCCTTACATGCCTCGTTGTTTGTACATATTGGATATACATGTTGTTTTTTCGTTTCATTATAATTATCATTTTTATTTGTATTTATTATTATTATTAAACATAAATACACTAACTAGAAGCAAGACCAGTTAGGAGGGCGGGAGCTCCCTGGTCAGGATGGCTCTGGCAATCGAGTGCATCAGGGTTATATCCAACCGACCATGTATCTCAGCCACAACTGTTGCCCGTTGTGGGAGGGCTGGTGAATTGGCCAGGTAGGATGCCAGCCTGGAGAAGGTATCCTTGCCCCCATTGCCATATGTCCCCAAGCTAATGGACTGTAGGACCAGCCCAACTCTTGGCATTTGGGACCATTTGAGTAGATTATAAAAAATAATTTTTTGTTTATGTCATAATTTCTTCCTGAGTTATTAGTACGAAATATAATAATGGATAATTAATTAGCAATCTGGATTTAGAATTTTCTTTGATTGTGGATTATAACTTCTACCGCCATCTCATTGTGGCCCTTTTCTAGCCACACACCCTTGTATCTGTCCACACATACCTCGATCCAAAGGTATTGCGCTGATGTGAGCTCTTCACTTGCCACCCTCTGCTCATCAGCTGATGTGACACTAAGGGATGGAAGAATATATCAGTACTACATTGATGTGCACAACAGTACTGATTCACTGGTGTATACAACAGTACTGATTCACTGGCGTATACAACAGTACTGATTCACTGGTGTGCACAACAGTACTGATTCACTGTTGCATACAACAGTACTGATTCACTGGCGTATACAACAGTACTGATTCACTGGCGTATACAACAGTACTGATTCACTGGTGTGCACAACAGTACTGATTCACTGGTGTATAAAACAGTACTGATTCACTGGTGTGCACAACAGTACTGATTCACTGGTGTATATAACAGTACTGATTCACTGGTGTGCATAATGGTAGTAATATATAAACAGTACTGTGTGCAAACAGTGATGGTACATACATGTACAGCACTGACACACTTATGTCAATGCATGGCATGACACAGTACTGACACATCATAAGTGGCAGGTCCAGGAGGCCCCTCCCCTAATGATATCCAGTGCTCGAGAGCGAGCCGTTGTACCTGCACAATCATTTCAAAAGCAAATTCAATCCTCCCTATGACCTGGGAGATCTTTTAGTTTATACGTTTGCTAACCAGCTTTTCAAGTGAGAGAGGGGTAAGAATCACTGCACATTAATATGCTGACTTTCTCAGATACACAGTAGTTGCATGTACTGGATCCAACCTTTTTCTAAAAGTGGCAACATTTCGATTACTCCTGGCTAATGAATAATGGTGCTGTTAAATAAATGCCATGTTTGCAAGGAAGCACCCTAGAAGAATCGCTCTGCAGAATGCAATTTATGACAATGACAATTTCCTATTGCCATTTGATCTTAGCATCTATGTGCAAATAATCAGTCTTTGCTGGTACAAAAAAGCTGTACACGTGTGTGGTTATAAATGCAGGTTAGTGTGGGGTTATAAATGCTGGTTAGTGTGGGGTTATAAATGCTGGTTAGTGTGGGATTATAAATGCTGGTTAGTGTGGGGTTAGTAGAGTCTAAGTAGTGCCATTACTCCACTCTGCAGAAACTCCTGGATCCCCTCCTCTGATCATCAAGTACATTACAGTGCCTCAGATATGACATACAGGTCAGTGTGCTTTGCTCACTTCAACACAGCATCCCTCTTGTGAATGAGGTTGATGAAGTGCTGACTACAGCGAACGATCCAAGAGTCTGTCACGAGCACCATGGTGGTCCCTAGGGCTGAACGATGAAGGCATTCATTCGACTGCATGTGGCGTATACGTGTACATGTACACAAATGGCGCGTGGGTACATGTGATATAGCGAGTGTTGGCTGCTAGTGTGTGTGTGGCTATGTGCTGTCACACACACACTGAGTGTTCTCACTTGAGACAAATTTGTCCACACTTCTGAACTCAGAGTTGAGTGATGCGGCCACTTCACTGAGACACAGAGAGAAGTAAACACTCTCGACATGCATGCACACAAGCCACGGTTTTGCATGCACAGTCAAGCAGTGATAAAGGAGGTCTTGTAACCATATGTGCTACACATGTAACTCTGTAATCGTAGGCACCATGGCCACACACATAGTTCATGCAGACATGTAATCGTGCACAAACATGGCTAGGTGCACATGTGTAGCTATGTGACATAACATCAAAAGCTGTCTCTTCTTCCCTATCTCTCTCCTCCCCTTTCCATCCCACCCTCCCACCTCTCCTTCCTTCCCGCTGGTCTCTAGGCACCCCTCATAGCTTTGGTCTGATTTGAGGCTCCACCCTCTTACCCCAAGAACCTACATCCATGGTCTGTTAAACTGGGCCAGCTGCACAGCCAGTGGGTGTCTGCTCCAGTTGTCTGTGGTCCAATAGGAGCACACCGTTGCCACACAAGCAGGAAGTCCAAGTGATACTGCCAGCAGGACGAGGACAGACTGGTCAGCATTCCATGGATCGAGCTGGATTTGGTTTGTGCATATATGACCACATATACATGTTGTGTGTGTGTGTGTTGTGTGTGTGTGTGTGTGTGTGTGTGTGTGTGTGTGTGTGTGTGTGTGTGTGTGTGTGTGTGTGTGTGTGTGTGTGTGTGTGTGTGTGTGTGTGTGTGTGTGTGTGTGTGTGTGTGTGTGTGTGTGTGTGTGGCAATAAATGGATGGAACCAAACAACCAGCCTACTTCCAAACACCTATACATTCTTACAATCATATTACTTTGAATACACATACAAAGCTGGAAGCAATTGTGTGTGCCCCATCATTACCTATCTTTTTGGGGAGGGGAATCATCATCACTGAATGATAGATGATTTTGACTTTCAACCATGTAAACTGCTAGCGCTATTACACGCATACGTCAAATGCGGTTAGTTTACTACTACATAAAATCTCACTAACGTCAAATTACATGTTCATTGCAAATATATCCAAGCAGATAAACAAAAGTTTTATATCGCAAATAAGGTACACACGCACAATGGGTATTGTTTCATATACTTTGCACTCACCAGGTGTAGCTCCGGTTCCAGCATACCAAGTCCTAGACAGTAGCAAAGCGGGAGCAATGAATGAACCATCCACATGACCGTCGTTCGCTTCATATGGTACTTAACGAAGTTCAGTTCCTGCGAAACGGTTGTTTCATTTTCAACCTCTGTTGTCAACCGCCAGTATATATTGTGAGCGCTAATGAACTAACTTGGTCGCCGTAAAACGAAGCGAACATGTAGGATAATGTTCCTCCTGCGCTTTGTATCTCTTGCGGCATCATGCCCATAACCTCCATCGCCGCATAAAATAGAAAGACCGCTGTAAACAGCAGGGAAGACGACTCCATGCTACTTTTAGTTTGTGGTTCCATGCAAGGAGCTAATTAATAGGCGTGGTCAAAACAACACGTGTTGCTCATCAGGCCAGATCACATCACAGATCACATCACATATCAAACGCGCGCGCAAGCGCCTAATACACGCATAATAGAGTGTTTTTATGATAGCACATTGTATGTCGACTAAATCATTTGCTCCGTTGCTAGAAAAACAGAAGAAGGGAAAAAAAAAAAAAAAAAGGGGGGGGGGGGGGGGGGGGGGGGGTGGCGGGTCAGCTACTGTAAGTCATCACTTGCTATGGAACTTCTTGCTTGGATCTTTGGCATAGTCTTGAAGCAGTGGTGCTGGTTCAAAATGGTTGCCATACACCTCTCTGTAGCGAAGGATGCGACTGAGCAGGTTACTGGCACCATAGCTGTCCACAAAACGGAATGGACCTGCAAAAATGCATATGGATAGAAACAAGCACAGTGGATCGTGGGCAAATGATGCATGAGGTGGTCGTCTATGCACAACTCTAAACACGCATGGAATACCATTGGCCCCTCGCTGAGCAACTCCTAACATGAGCACACATCTAGTGAGTGGTTCATGTGTCCAAGTACATTGTGCCACTCCCCTACTACCACTGACCAGTCATCTCTAATTATAGCACCCAAACATGTCTTTCATATTAATTGTACCCTTCTCTGTCCCCTTCAGTACCTTTCCTCCCTCTCCACTTGAACATCCCTTTCTTTCCTCCCTCCTATCCACTCCCCTTTCCTCCTTCCCTCCTCTCCACTTGACCACCCCTTTCTTCCCTCCTCTCCACTTGACCAAGTTGTGGCAGGCCTAGTGAGCAGTATGCCCCACAGTACCTCCTCTGAATGGAGGGAAGCCGAGGCCAAACACTGCTCCAATGTCCCCATCCACTGGGTTGCTCAGGACACCCTCTTGAAGACACAGGATGGCCTCGTTCACGAATCTGGCAACCAGTCTCATCTGCACCTCCTCGATGTCATGGCTACCGGAGGCATGGTGGAGGCACAACAAAGGTTAGAACACAGCCTTCTCATTATTCCTTTTCCCTTCCCACAACCCTCCCCCCACCATGCAGTAGACCCACAGCTGTAGTCCCCCTTGCCCTGCTTTACCCCTTCCTTGGAGCTTTTATAAAATGACCCCACCTACCTTCCCTTGATGGAAATACGATAGTTCTGTACGATTGCTTCTGCATCTTTGTTCACACTCTTATCTTTTCCTTTCCTTCCAGAGTATACGTAGCATCCCTTGCCACTCTTGCGACCTTGGGGACACAGACGCACGCGCACAGGGTTAAAACCTGTCTTCCCTCCTCCCTTTCAGTTTTTCCAATCAGAATCCTCACCTAAGAATCCACTGCTCACCATGTCTTTCAGAACATTCACGTCAGAACCACCCAGTCTGAAGTAAACGCAAATGATCACAGCATATTTTTACACACCCCGCCCACCACTCCCTCACCTTGCACCAAATGTCTTGCTCAGGTCTGTTGCCACGTGGTATGCAACGTCAATTCCGACTTCATCGGCCAGCGTCGCCATGCCAACAGGAAATCCGAAGGCTTTGCTATACTTGTCAAGGTTCTGTGGGCCCAGACCTTCCTGTGTAGAGATGACAGTGGGGGAGGAGAAAGGAATCTAACGTGAAACCATTTCAAGGCATCTACCTGGATGTAAATAGAATGCGTGTGACCTTTCAAACGCAACTGATTTAGCATGCATCGGGCCCATTGAAGCACACTACTGTACATACCTACATGTAGCCAACACTGCCACCAGCCCCCATACCTTGCAGTTGACATGTAGATGTAAACACATTGCAAGGCAATGCCACGAACCTGCAGCAATCGTATGCACTCTGACAGCATAGGGGCCAATATCCTCGTGGTATAAAATCCAGGGCCATCCTTGACCACAATGACAGTCTTTCCTTGCTTGAGCCCCACATCCACAGCCGCAGCTACAGTACAAGAGAAGCGGCGAGGTGAGGGGGAGGATCCAAGAGGGAGGGGCAACAGAAACACTTATGGGATGCAACAGTGACCAGTGACAAGGAGTGCTAATGATGTAGGTAACACGACTACCACGAGAGAATACAGACCATCCAGATGACCAAACAATAGACAGATGGCAGTCACATACACAATGAAGGGTCATCATGCATGATGGGAAAGGCTCTTTTGTTTGTACCTGCTGTTTCTTTTGACGTCTGGGCAGTTGTAATGATCTCCAATAAGGGCATTTTTTCCACAGGTGAAAAGTAATGCATCCCTACAACCTGTGTCAGTGTGCACCATTAAGAAACATCCAAACGCATGCACACACACACACACACACCACACACGCTCATGAACTGAAGCAACGTATTTAGACTCTATGCTCAAGAATATACAGAGTAATACACCACATACCTAGGACACACACACACATATGTGACAAACACATACCTAGACACCACACACACTATGTGCACAAACACATACCTAGACACACACACACATATGATGCACAAAACACATACCTAGACCACACACATATGTGCACAACACATACCTAGCACAACACACATATGTGCACAAACACATTACCTAGGACACACACACATATGTGCAACAAACATCATACCTAGACACACACACATCATTGCATTGTACACATACACACCACGCACCCACAACATCACCAACCCGTTCTCACAGTCACAAAGTACAAGCCTACTCTGAACTCCTGGACCTGTGATGGTCTCTTGCTGGCTGATGCTATCTGGGTGATAGGCAATGCAGAAGTGTTGGAGGCAAGATGCAGTTCTCCGGAACTACCTAATGGGAGAACATGTGACAGTATGATGCGCCTGATCTCTTTTGAGAGGGTGAGCTCTCTGTCATTACAACACCGTGTATTTTTCCTCCCTCCTCTCTTTCCCTCCCACCCTCCTCTCCCCCAAAGGCATATGACCCTAAGCACTCACTGCTTCCACTTCCTGTAGAACTTTGTGTTTCACTTTCAGGTCCTCGAAGACAGCCTCAATCACCATGTCAACCGAATTAAAGCTCTTCAAGGAGAAAAAGTATTCACTAATGCATTGATTCAACCAAGACCAGGGTTGCTGGAAGCACCTTAATGTGCCAAAAACAAACAAACAAACAAACAAACAAACAAACAAACAAAGGAATATACTATTGTGCACACTTTCATACCTGGTAATCAAGCTGTGGACTAAGCTTCGACATGACTCTGTCTCGATCAAAACTGGTCATGGCACGCTTCTTCACTCTATCGTTGAAGCTACACAAGAAATGCATCCATTACATCTGCTGCCTCTCTGTAGCAGCCTTCCCATAGGGAGGGTGAGGAACTGACCCTTTGTAGACCTGCCCGTAGCCTCTTGACAGACCATCTTGTTTGGTATCCTTCATGATGACATTGTAATCCTTCTGCAAGCTGACCTGCAATGAGGAGGAGGGGGAGGAGGGAGGGGAGGAGGAGGGAGGAGGAGGAGGAGGGGAGGAGGAGGGGAGGAGGAGGGGAGGAGGAGGGGAGGAGGAGGGGAGGAGGAGGAGGAGGGGAGGAGGAGGGGAGAAGGAGGGGAGGAGGAGGGGAGGAGGAGGGGAGGAGGGGGTGAAAGAAAGAATGCACGAGCGAAGAGAGGAACAAGAGAAGTACAAGCAGAGGAAGAGGCATAGGTGGTAAGAACAATAGGTGAGTTAAAAGAGAAACAATGCAAAGGGTTTCTGCACATACCTGCACAATACCAGCTCCCATGAGACCTGCACCCAATACTGCAAGATTCTTTACAGGCTTTGCAGGTTTTCCGAAACGGTTCTTCTTGCACTCAGTCTGCAGGAGAGACACAATGGCAACAGATCAAATGCTTACAATGCCAAGCAACTGATGACAGTGGTAATGTGTATGTGTGTGTGTGTGTTGTGTAGTTGTGTATGTGTGCAAATAACCAGCCATACCTGTCCAAAGAACAGAGATCTAAGGGCCTTTGATTCACTCGACATCCCAAGCTCTGCAAATCCATTCGCTTCAGCTTCGTAGCCGGCCACTGGCCCCTCTACAATGCCCTTCTGCATAACCTACACACCACATTGACAATGAGACCAGTGTCATATTGCATGCATCCCCTCTCCAATGCCCTTCTTCAATGAGACCAGTGTCAGCAAATAGCATGATCCCACCCTTTCTGTGACCCCTTATGTAGATGCAAGTGCAAGTTCAACATTAAATAAAACTACGCCCCCCTCCCCACCACACACACACCTAGCACTCTCAATATACCACCTCCATCCTTCACATGTCACAACAATGCACACCAACCTCGAGAATCTTCAGAGGGGCGGGATAAAGCCCGTTGGTCTGCTTCATGACCATCCCTCTGGCTTGCTTCAGGACGTACTCCCGCACGTACTTCTGGTTTGTTGTGAGGTGGAACTTGATCCCCCGAAGGTTGGTCCACTTGTACTCCCGAGAGGGAGGAGGAACGGCTCCAGACGCTAGTCCACTGAAGACAAGGGAGCAATGCTTTTGGGTGATGGCAAGAAGCTACTGACAAACCTGGCTGTGCGTATGGCTACCTCCTCCAAGTACTCCATGTTCCTCTCTTGCGCTGGCTTTACTCCTGGCCCTAGAAGCATTTAAAAAATCAATACAAGCCACACCCATCTCTCACCGATGTAGCACCAATGAAATTACCATGTAGACAACAAGCACACGTATCTTCTACGTAGGTACCCACACTGGCCACACACACACACACACACACACACATACACTGTACCTAGTGGTTCGACCAGTTGGTCTACAAGCCCCAGCTTTTTGGCTTTGTCAGCCTTCACGTTCTTGCCTGTCAGTGCAATGTCCAGCGCCTCAGGTAGCCCTATCTACAGAGGTGCAACACTTCTCATGATACAGAGATATAAAGCATGGCCTGCACACAACAGCACTGATTTGATTCGTTGCACATCTTCCCCACTGCCAAAATACAGAGCACAACACCACATGCAAGACGGGGATGGCTATTGAAAGTGCACATCCCAAAAAGGTGCCAAACTATACAGTAACTTTACTATAATATAACTGTACTGTAGCTATAACACAGCCCAGTGCAAGCATAAGTGGAAGCAACATCTAACCAACAGCACTCACTTAGTTACCCCAAACACTTGCCTTGAAGTGTGCACTACCAAATGATCATTTCTACTACAGAGCATAAAGGTCACCCAGAGACAGACTGGACCATATTTTCTACACACGCATTTAATAATGACTTCACCCCGAGCCTTTAGCCAGCATCACCAGCGCATCTGCCTTCTCAATGCAACTGACTCTACCACTGCTAAGCGACTGCAATTGTTTTCTTACCAATTTTGGCAACCTCTGGGTTCCCCCAGCTCCAGGCAGCAAGCCAAGCAGTACTTCTGGCAGACCCACAAAGGTCTTTGGATCCTTCATGGCCAGACGATAGTGGCAGCCGAGGGCAACCTAGCGGATAAGACCCCAACACTCACCAATACTCCTCACCTCTACCTCTACCTCCTCACCCACACCCTCCACCTCCCCACCCACACCCTCCACCTCCTCACCCACATCATCCATCTCCTCACCCACACCTCCACCTCACCCACACGCCCCACCCACACCCTCCACCTCATCACCCACATCACCCATCTCCTCACACCTCCTCATCCACCTCCTCACCTCACCCATACCTCCCTACCCACACCCTCCACCTCATCACCCACACCTCCACCTCACCCACACCACCTCCTCACCCACACTTCCACCTTCACACCACCTCACCCACACCACCTCCTCACTCACACCTCACCCACACCACCTCCTCACTCACACCTCACCCACACCTCCTCACCCACACTGGCCCTCCATGATGCTTACCTCCAACCCTCCACCTAGACACGAGCCATTGATGGCTGCAACCACAGGCTTTGCACTGTCCTGCACATTAGAGGCACATGCACAACCATAAAGTGGACTCATCAACAAATTACCTGCAATTTCTGGATCATGGCTTGGCCAGAAGTTGAAATGGATTTCAGCTATAAAGAACAGATAGCATGTATTTTTGAGAACATCAGCTCACTTCCTCCCTCCCTCCCTCTCCATTCAAGCATCTTGTGGGCCTAAAAACAGTGTGGACTATTTGCACATCACAAAGCTGAAAAATGTGTTCTATACTACCATTGTTTCATAGCTGTATGGGACACCACCATTTCATGTGACCCTCACATGCCAAATCAACTCACCTGATCAATAGAGTTAGCAGAATCCAACCAACTACACAATCAGGGAAGAAAATCATTTGTAACACAAAAGGTCACCCTGAGATGAACTGTTAACCCAATTTACACCCTGAATGAACCCATTCAACAGCAGTGTGTACCCCCCCCCCCCTCCCCCTTACATCCTTTCCCACCTTATGTCTGCTCCTGCTATAAAACAGTCAGGTTTCCCAGAGATAAGAACTGCTGACTTGGCATGTGGACTGGCAATCACTTCATTCATGACCTGCAAACACACACACACACACACACACACACACACACACACACACACACACACACACACACACACACACACACATATGCAAACATGCACATATGCACACACACACACACACAAGAGGTAGAAGCTTGTAGACACCACCTACTCAACATCACACACCTCAATCAACTCCTTTGAGAACTCCTCTGAAAGTACATTGACCTGGAAGAGGCCCCATCAATACACAATCATGGTACAAAGATGTTGACAGCATGGCAAACCATAGATCATGCCACACCTTGGAGCCAGGGGAGTTGAGTCGCACAACAGCCACATCACCTTTCAACTCGCACTGCACGTGCTTCTTAACCACTGTGTGTGTGTGTGTGTGTGTTGTGTGCGTGTGTGCGCGCGTGTGTGTGTGTGTGTGTGTGTGTGTGTGTGTGTGTGTGTGTGTGTGCGTGTGTGTGTGTGTGCATTTGTGACAGAGGTAGGAAGTGTGCCATCTTGGTGAGACTACTCGGTGAATCAGTATCACGTGCAATGTTCTCTCTCCCTCTGCCCACTAGCCACGCCCCTTCGAAAAAGCCGCTCGTTTAAAAAGACGAAGTAAATGTGTAGGTAACGCATCTACGCATACACCAAACACGCACTGAGTAACAGTTAAATTTAAAATGATTTACTTACCACGAAGAGGACCTCCGTGTTCACTACTTGTGGTGCTCAGTAGCCTTTGTAGAGTGGACGCTAATTAGAAAAAGATCATCATGCCATATGCAATCGTCCAAGATATTTTATTGCTTACGTACCTCTCGCGGCGGCGGGCAAGAGTCCTTTTCTCAACATCAGATATGCCGACATTTGGTTTGGTGGCTTCAGCACTGTAGTAAATATATATGTATCCAAATGTTGGAAATTATTATTGGTTAATACCACGTGACCACATTTTCGGTTCAAAGGAGCTATGGCGCTCGCAAGGATGGCACTAAATAGACTGTTTTCGGCTGCCGTTCTGCGACGGCCTTTGGCTGTAGCTAGATACAGCACGCCCGCTTCAAGCCACGCTGCTCCAGCTAATTCGGGTCATGCCGTGAATGGTTAGTTCTACTCGTGTAATGTCAATGAGCGTTGTAGCAGGTGGGGTTGTAGGACAATTAGAATTGTTGTTTAAAATTCTTTCTTGCATGCAATGCCTGTCGTAGAGAGTTCCATACCCACGGATCAAGAGCAAGCAACTGGTTTGGAAAAGAAAGAAATTGATGCATTAGCAGCGGGAATTGAAGTAAGAATGATGCGGTTCTAGTGTCACTAGCGATACGTTGCGGGGCTTTCCGTATGCATTCAATGCATGCACATTGTGAGAACTGTTTCGTTGTCTCTTTTTTCTTAAGTAGCAATGTATTTATGGATGCAATACCTAGTACTGTGAGTCTCGTCTATATACGGTGCTGTTCTTACAAAGTTATTTGGATAGGCCTTTTATCTTACAGTGTACTTAGCTCTGCGTGTGTGTGTGTCTGTGTGTGTGTGTGTCTGTGTGTCTGTGTGTCTGTGTGTGTGTGTCTGTGTGTGTGTCTGTGTGTGTGTGTGTGTCTGTGTGTGTGTGTGTCTGTGTGTGTGTGTGTGTCTGTGTGTGTGTGTGTGTCTGTGTGTGTGTGTGCATGTGTCTGTGTGTGTGTGTCTGTTTGTGTGCATGTGTTTGTGTGTCTGTGTCTGTGCATATGTTGGATAACATCTTTCCTCATCCTTTTCACTGTCTTGTAGAACCCGTTCAACATGAAAGTCCAGACTGGTCCGTGGGGAACTAAGGAAAAGCCACAGGTGGTACCTTCCATGTTTGAAGAGAGGATTGTTGGGTGTATATGTGAGTTCGGGCATTATATTGGTCTGTGCAGGTCATTATGTGGCCAGCCTTTGTCTGTGTGTTCTGCTTGACACAGTTGTGCTCTTGCCTTACTCATCAGGTGACGAGGACTCCACTTCAATCACCTGGATGGTCCTAAAGAAGGGACCACCAGGTCGCTGCGAGTGTGGTCACTGGTACCAGCTGGCGCATGGCAACCCTATCAAGGTCCACTAAGTGTTCACTGTTTTTTTTTTTTGTCTGGATTGGAGAAAAGCACATCTTTTCTGTCAGTTGTAGTGATGGAAAGCTATTTCGTCCTTTACGATGATGCATTAGTGTATATGTTAGTATTTCACCTTGTAGTAAAATCCATTAGAATCTGGTGTTATTGGATGTTTCGGGGTTTTGGGATAAAGGTGTTCGTTTTGAACTACAACTACTATATACGTTTGATCCACTCTCCTTGTGAAAACGACATCCCAGCAAATGTCACTTCACTAAATTAAAATTGTGCACAGGTGGGTATATGAGGAGGATCTGTTGTTTGTGTGAGTGGTTGAGACGAGGGAGAATACAAAGTACCGAACTTGACCACTGATTGCTCATTGGTACATGTTCATTCTTAAGGAAACAGAGGTGAGTAGGGGCATCATCGATCTGTTGGTCTAAGCATTAGGATACATGTTTGAGGGCAGTGTATGGATTCAAACAGTTACATAGTGACAGACGTTAGCGTGTAGCATTTGCAGTGCCTTGAAATGTTTTCTTTATACGCTCTACCAAATGTTAGAAGATGTAAAAGTAATGATCTCAGATTCTGTTTCTGGGCCGTCTGATAGGGTTTCGTCAACTTGAAACCTTCTGAGTGTGTCCTGGCACCAGGCGATCGTTGTAGTTTGTGAGGCGATCGTTGTAGTTTGTGCACACTCTGATTCTTGATTTGTGAGGGCCTGCACCTGGGGGTCACAGACAGCTGTTACAAAGGACATGTCCCATAGACTTAAGACAAACACTTAAACTATATAAAAAAGAAAGAAATAACAGACTAGTATGAAAACGTATAGAGCAGTGGCTGAGATGGTCGATCGTGAGGAGCCTATAACGTAATTGCGACGTTTTATAGCTTATCAGGTACTTCATTTGGAAACTAGGGGCGTGTCTGCTTTGATAGCGTGTGTGACGTGCGCAGATGGCGGACAAAGCCGCGGTACGTTTTGAGCCACGCACAACACAAGCGAAAGCTTTTATGTCTGCCGTGAGAGACGCAGCCAACAAGCTCCAATCCGATCAGCTTGAGTGGGACAAAAAGGTCAAGGGAAGACCTAAACAGTCGATCTTCCAAGTTATCAGAGGCGGAAAAGAATCGTAAATAACAGGTCGTTGAATTCGAACAAGAGAAGGAAAAGTTTGAAGCGGCCAAACGCAAGCTGTGTTGTGATCAGCGTAATTTCGATTATCAAATGTCGCAGAGGGAGAAACGCCTTAAGCAGCGAAGAGACGATTTAGAAGCTGCGCAAACTCAGGCTACCTCCTTTTTCGAGAGCGACCAAGTTATTCAAATCCACGTTGGAACCCACACGTTCAAAACCTTTTGCAAGACGTTGCGTCGCTTTCCGGAATCAACCCTTGCTCAATCCGCGAATGCAATACCACTTACCAAGTCGCACACTATGTTCATCGATAGAGACGGACTTCACTTCAATTTCATTTTGAACTACTTACGCTCCAGCATGGACGAAGGGCAAATCCTGGACATAGTGGTTCGCAAGTACAATCTGATTCTCGATACCATAGCGGACATAGAGAGGCCAGTTATTACAATTTTAACCGCTTGTCAAAATATTGAACTGTGTCCACGAAATGGCCTATTTAATTTCTAATGGTTTATTCGTTTCAAGGGACAGTAGCTGTATTACTACCAAAGAACTTCCACCTGGTGATGTGCTCGACCTGGGCATGCTGAATTTTACGGGCAGGAGGTTTGAACATGCGCAATTCAAACACAACACCTCCTTTCAAGGGAGTGTGCTTAAAGGGGCTGTGTTCTCCAAGTGCAAGTTTGAAGCAGTGGTGGACTTCATCGACACTGATTTACGAGAGGCCAAGTTCGATGACTGTGAGTTCCTCCGCGCGACTCATTCTTCTGCCTGGCGCCAATACGAAGGACGCGGTGTTGTGCGGGATTACTTGGCCCGGAACAGCTGTAAATATCACTGAACATACATTTGCAATAATGAATTTAAAATTCATAGTTCGCTTCTCGCTTCATCAGTATACCTGTTGTTGAATAGTTCTAATAGGGCTCTATGATAGTTTGCACATAATGGACTCGCATTTTTATTCGTAGTCTGACGGTTAAGTCTATACATCTATATGCGCGTGATTTTATTGGATTAAATCATCTATGGGGAACAAACAAATCCATTTCGCATGCACGCTGTAGGATAAGGTGCTAGAATAGTTCATCTCCCATGCCCACTTGATGCACAGCCATTGCCCTTATTTAACGTACCGCTTCTAAAAGCAATGTTGATCTTCTATAGAACAGAATTTACTCTGAAGAAATGTCGAATGGTTGAGAATTAAATTTTTAAAAATATGGTCCTTCCAACTTTTTTTGACAACACTATGCGGCATGTTAATTGTTTTAGACCAGCAGACATAAGCCAACAGTTATCCATCGCCCAAAAAGACGATCTGTAATGGGCAGTGAAATAAGAATTATCAATACTGAGTTAGGCGGACATCAGGTTACGTCATGCATTCTATTTTGCGGCCGATAGATATGCATCGTGACGGTGGGCGTCAACCTAACAGAAATCATTATCTACCGAGTGTTGCAATGTCAGCCGTCGATTCCTCGAAGCAATTCGAGC
The DNA here is from genome assembly GCA_013339895.1 of Ephydatia muelleri. Taxonomy (NCBI): domain Eukaryota; kingdom Metazoa; phylum Porifera; class Demospongiae; order Spongillida; family Spongillidae; genus Ephydatia; species Ephydatia muelleri. The sequence continues at coordinate 1,196,010 of JABACO010000023.1, forward strand.
CAAATACACCGCTTGCACAGGCCTACATGATTAATGCCCTACAAGTGGCAGAGCACCTTGAAAAATGTGAACTACAAAAGAAACGGGAAGAAAAGAGCAAAGAAGAAGAATGGAAGAATAAGTCGGCTATGTTAATTGACGAAGAAAAGAGGATTAATCAAGAGAGACATAGCTTGGAAGAGAAGAAGAAAGAGTTATCTGAAGCTGAAACCAAGTTTGACCATGAACGCAAAAATCTTGAGAGATCTATGGCTGAGAGAGATAAACGCTTTGAACAACAGAAAAGAGATTTTGAATCAACGCGAGATCGGGCGGACGCTATGCTCGCGAATAACGAGAGCGTGGTTGACATCGACGTTGGAGGCCAACACAAATTTAAGACCTTCTGCAAAACACTGTGCCGCTTCCCCGACTCGACTCTTGCACAACTCACCAAAGGGGTCAGTGGGACCAGGGGCACCTTGTTTATTGACAGGGATGGGAAGCACTTCGATTTCATTTTGAAATATCTGCGCAGCGAGGATGACGAACAGGTAATGCATACCATCACGAGGTACACTCCTGACGAAATATCTGACATCTTGGAAGAAGCCAAGTATTACAACTTGAGGCAACTTGTTAAAGTTCTCAAATGGGCTCTCATCACTAGGCGCAATGACTCTGATATGCAGCCATTTGAACGGGAAGGCGACAATGGTTATGTTACGAAAGATGAAGTCGATCTGGCCGAACAGAATTTTACGGACAGGAGATTTGAACATGTGCAATTCAAACACATCACCTCCTTCGAAGGGAGTGTGCTTGAACGGGCTGTGTTCTTGAAGTGCAGGTTTGACGCAGTGGTGAATTTCGCCGACACTGATTTACGGAAGGCCAAGTTCGTTGACTGTGAGGTCCTCCAACCCATTCTTGTGGCTGGCGCCAACACAAAGGGTGCACAATTGCCTGATAATGTGAAGGACGACTAGGAACAGCTGCAGTGATATCACTATACATAGATCTAAATGACAATTAGATTTTTTTTTTATTGGCAGTCCTTATGTCAGTACTTTTCCAACAACATTTTGTATACAAAATACCAGATATAGTCTAGTGTTATCTGGTATCATACCGCACTGCAAAGGGCTCGGTTATTGCTCGTTCGCACAATGGGCTGTTGTATTGTAGCGGAATTGGATCATTGTTTGGTCTCGATCGATGTTCGATCGCGGAATCGGGTGTATTGATCAATCGTACAACCGTAATCTTTGGTTGCGCGACCTCCAGGGCCACCGTAGATTGCATTGAATGGCGGAACGGAGACAAGCCGATGACACAAGGAAAAATAAAAATGTAGCACCCGTATACGAACTAACGTTACTTACGACAACTATTCCGTGAAAGGCAAGGGGTGTGGCTGCACTAATGGTCACGTTGTATCAGCTTTAAGTACAATTTTGGTTATACATCCCACAATGAGAAACAAGTTGTTTAGATTGTCTCTTATCAGTTATCATACACCAATGACAGGTGATCAGTAAACATCACAGGCCCAGCAGGATAGCAAGCACCACCATTCGAAGGTACATTCCCATCTCTGCCTGTCTGACGTAAGCTGCCCTGGGGTCAGAGTCCACTTCCACACTTCGTTCAATGGGGGAGGTTTGGGAGAGGAGGCAGAAGGGAGAGGTGAGGGAGAGGAGGCAGAAGGGAGAGGTGGGGAGGAGGCAGAAGGGAGAGGTGGGGAGGAGGCAGAAGGGAGAGGTGGGGAGGAGGCAGAAGGGAGAGGTGGGGAGGAGGCAGAAGGGAGAGGTGGGGAGGAGGCAGAAGGGAGAGGTGGGGAGGAGGCAGAAGGGAGAGGTGGGGAGGAGGCAGAAGGGAGAGGTGGGGAGGAGGCAGAAGGGAGAGGTGGGGAGGAGGCAGAAGGGAGATGTGAGGAGGCAGAAGGGAGAGGTGAGGGGAGGAGGAGTGCAAGAAGTAAACACTACACAGGTTGTCAGACTATTTACTTACCTTACTTCATCCACCCGAGGTAGTGGATGGAGGATGACCATCTTCTCTTTAGCCTTCATGAGCACTTGTGGGTTTATAATGTAGGAACCACGCACCTTAAAGTAGGAAGTGCAATCACTACAAGGTGCGTGTATGTGTGTATATATATGTGCATGTGGACCGACTACGTCGGGGCATCTACGATGCTCACCTAGGTGGCCTCCTGGCAGGGGCCGCCCGCAGCCTCCTAGGTGGCAGTGCCCGTTACTGATGTCCTAAGCCCCGGTAGGTGAGACTACATCTCACCTATACAGGGACTCAGCATCGGACCGACATAGTCCTATGAGGCCCTAGCCTCGCATCTACGATGCTGAGTCTCTAGCTACGGCTAGAGCCTCAGGAGCCCCCTAGGACACGTAGTCTCACTAGGTAGCCTCGGATATCCACGCTGCATCTTTTCCGTTCCCTTAGCATGTATTATAAGTGCCGCTCGCTTTATATCTTCCCCAAAATCAAAGGAATTGCCCAAGATCCGATTTGAACCAATAACCCAAACATTTTCAGTGTTTTGCTCTACCATATTGAGCTACTTGTGCCCTATGGGACCGAACGTAGTCGCACGGGTGTTATCTTCTATAAATAAAAAGAAGTTATCAAAATTAAAATATATAAGAACTAAATTATTCCATTCAGCCCATAACCGGGGCTATTGGGACATCCGGGGCCTCGGACGTAGTCGCAGATCCCATGGGTCGATAAGGTGAAAAGAGGAGTTGAACCTCTATCTTATTACGTATAATGGTGTTATTATGAAAATCTTATTTACCTCTAAGTTTAGCTTTTGTAGTTTTAGTGTCTGGGATTCTTATAGGGTTTAACGCCCTACCTCCATATTAATAAGCACGGGTGCCATGGTCCATGTGGTATCTTACCGTATGCTCGATTCTATCTTAGCACCTACGCGGGTGTGGCACCTACGGTGCGGCTATAGCCTTATATCACAGCACCTGCGGTGCCAGCCCTGGCAGGGGGTGGCGGGACGTCATATCGCCTTATAGGCCCTGGCGGCCGACTACGGCATAGCCTCAAGGCTGGAACTGATGTGCATATGTGTGTATGTGGGTGTATATGTGTGTGTGTGTATGTGTGTATGTGTGTGCATGTGTGTATGTGTGTATGTGTGTATGTGGGTGTGTATATGTGTATATGTGTGCGTATGTGTGTATGTGGGTGTGTATATGTGTGTATGTGTGTATGTATGTGTGTGTATATGTGTGTATGTGTGTGCATGTGTGTATGTGTGCGTATGTGTGTATGTGGGTGTGTATATGTGTGTATGTGTGTATATGTGTGTATGTGGGTGTGTTATATGTGTGTGTATGTGTGTATATGGGTGTGTATGTGTGTGTGTGTGTGTGTGTGTGTGTGTGTGTGTGTGTGTGTGTGTGTGTGTGTGTGTGAGATTTGATGTTTTCACCTTTTCATATTCATCCACAGAGGTAAAGCGCTCTTTTTGTATTCTTGTGACGTAGAGGACATCAGTGGTAGGAAGGACTTCATCCAAAGAAGTGTACACCTCCTACCAATGCAGCCAGCAGAGATGCATCAGGTTATATTTGCACACACACGCAGCCACACTCCAATGGAAAAACATACATCGGGGACATGAAAAAGATGATGTTCAATTGTGGATACTAAACAGTTTACCTGCCATATGAACTTTGTTGTAGATCAAAATGTGAATTTTCCTTGAATCTCATGTTAAATTAAGTAGTAACAAACTGATCATAACATTTTTCATGGCCTCAACTGTTCTAGATGGCACACATACACACTGGTTGGAGAACGTATTGTGCTATCCTTACCTGTGGGATCTTTCGCTCCTTCACGTAATCCATCACTTTGGAGGGACGGTGGGGACACATAGCACAGCCTCACTCGGTACAAGGTTAGGAGGCGTGCCAGCGAGTGCACAGTGCGGCCATGTTTGAGGTCCCCCACCATGGTAACCTAGGAGATCAAATATTCTTATCATTAAGGAGAAGCAGCTACCTGAACCTCTGGACATGGCATTATTCTATTTTGATTCATACACGATAGTGACACAAGTGTGTAGCTAACTGGCTGGAGGACTTGTGGCACTCTAAACAGAGTATTTGTGATATACTGCATCTACACTTTGTGGTACTTGACTGCTTCTTGTGATGCCAACATAATCCCTTCCCCTCACACCTGTCACCAAGACAGGTCTGCCACATAACAGCCACCCTCCCCAATACCCATAACACGTAATAAACATACGGTGAGTCCATTAACTGTTCCAATCTCCTGTCTGATAGTGAATATGCCCAGAAGGGCTTGGGTTGGGTGTTCTCCTACACCATTTCCTGCATTGATGAGGGGCTTGTGGACAACAGTACTAGCAGCCTTGAGAGGAGAGAGGGTGGGGGAGGGAGGGAAGAGGGAAGGGGGAGGGTGGGAGGAGAGAGGGAGGGAAGGAGGGATGGGGAGGAAGGGAGGGGGAGGGAGGGAGGGAGGTAGAAGGTGATGAAATAACAGAGCATAGGGATGGAGAGAATTGTAAAAATTGTAATAAGTTGATGTGCTGTGGACCCAAAATGATATTAACACCAACATGTCATCACCCCACCATCCTACCACACACCATCACCCCACCATCTTAACACACCATCCATCCCCACCATCCTACCACACACCATCACCCCAGCATCCTAACACAGAGTATGTGCATATGTGTGTGTGCGTGTGTGTGTGTGTGTTGTGTGTGTGTGTGTGTGCAGGGGTGGGGCTCTGGTGTGGGCTGACCTTGGCTGATCCTGGCTCAGGGTGACGTAGCACCAGGATGTCAGAATAGGACTGCATCATTCGGACAGAGTCTGGGGATGAGGAAACAAAAAAGAGTTGAAGATGAAGATGCACAATGTGTGTATGTGTAGATTTGTATATGTGTGTGTGTGTGTGTACACATGTGATGCAATGGGTAAATTAATGTCGCTAACCTTCAAGGGATTCCCCCTTCATAGCAGACGAGCTTTCCTTTGTCATGGAGACGACTGTACCCCCAAGACGTTGCATTGCAGCATGGAATGAGCACATGGTACGTGTGCTGACTTCAAAGAACATGGAACCCAACACCTTGCCCTGATGGAGGGCGAGAAAGGCCAGAGGGAGGAAGAAGGGAGGAGAGAGGGGAAAGGAAGGAGGGAGGAAGAAGGGAGGAGAGAGAGAAGGAAGGAGGGGGAAGAAGGGAGGAGAGAGAGAGGGAAGGAGGGGGAAGAAGGGAGGAGAGAGATGGAAGGAAGGAGAGAGGAAGAAGGGAGGAGAGAGAGAGAGAGAGAAGGAAGGAGGGGAAGAAGGGAGGAGAGAGAGGGAAGGAAGGAGGGAGGGAAGGAGAGAGGGGAAGGAAGGAGGGAGGAGAGAGGGAAGGAAGGAGGGAGGAAGAAGGAGAGAGAGGAAAGGAGGGAGGAAGAGAGGGGAGGGAGATGCATGGAAAAAAAGAGTGTAATTAAGAATAGCATAATGCTCAGTGATTTAAATACGCAACCCTTCATTTCAAGCTGACTCGTTAGTTGCTTAAAAGGACCACAGGACAAATTATGTGGAGAGAATGGAAAATGTATAACATATTACTAAATCATAATTGTGACAGTAGTCAAGTTGTGATACAAAACACGTCTCTAAACTTTGCTGCATCAAGCTTGCTGTCTGACATTTTGATTGTGTCTCATCAATGTCCACACAGGTCCTTCCATCTCCCATGTAACCAGAGTTACAAGAGCAGTTGTAGCTTCCAATGGTGTTGGTACAAGTTCCATTTGGAGCCCCAGCACAAGTGTTGCTCCCAGTAGAGCACTCATCAATGTCTGTTCATACAGAATGCAGCTGATCAATAGGTTAATAACTGATATCTGATTTTTTTACCATTGCAGTTAAACCCATCTCCAGAGAAGCCTGGATTACAGCTACATGTGTAGCTACCAATAGTGTCACGGCAGGTGGCATTCTTACTGCACCCGTTTGTCCCTCTCCCACATTCATTGATGTCTGTAATGGAAGGTCAAATGGCACATATGTAACATCACAAGTGTACATTCACTCACTTGTACAGTTCACTCCATCCCCCTCAAATCCAACCAAGCAGGAACACTGGTATGATCCAATTGTATTGGTGCAGTTAGCATTCATACCACAACTGTTATTTCCATTGCACTCATCGATATCTGGAGATGAGAGCTATGTACATCACCAACATAGAAATGGATGTGTGGCTATATCTAACCAGTGCAATTGAAACCATTTGGCTGAAGGGAGTAGCCAATTTGACAAGCATAGAAGAAACTGTTGCTACATAAACTGCTGACAGCCTCCATTAATAGTCGAACATTCATCCACATCTGAAATGGTAAAGGTTCATCAGTAATCCAATGCAATGGTCATCATTCCTTCAGTTAATAACTTAACTCTCCCACTCCTTACCATTGCAGGAATGCCCATCACTTCCAAGAACATAGCTCTTATTGCAGGAACAGTAGTAGCTACCAATAGTGTTGGTGCAGTTTTGACCACACCCTCCATTATTTGTCAAGCACTCATGTATGTTGGTGAGATCAAAACATAGCTCCAACAATTTTTGTCACTCCCCTCACCTTCACACACTGCTCCCACTGTATCTGCATTGGTGCAGGTCACCAGACCTGTGACCACACCTGCATTACAGTCCACTAGTCTAGCTTCCCTTCCTGTACACTGAAGTTGGTCCAGAAATATTGGCCCTGATGTGATATTGATCTGAGATCCACTCAACACTTGAGGAGCTGTGGATTTTGGACAATTATGAACCATACAGCCATGACCCACACCCCTGGCCTTACTTAAGCCAGCTGTAAATCCACCCAACTGCCTGCACACCACTATGACCTCTGCAGGCTGGAATTGATTGCGACACACACCACCCCATGCCTGGTTGAGGCACACTTCTACTCTACCCACTCCAGGCTGTGCACCAACCAATCGAATGTCTCCATCAGTACAGTTTGCCAGCTGAGTTGTAACATCTGTTGATGAAGAAACACGGAATGTGAATATCAGAATGGCATATGTGAACCACACAAGGACAGATGTTGAATCACAGGCAGATGTATATTTATGTGATGGTAGGGGAGGGGTGATATATGGCGAAAAACAAGAGGACATATGCTGAACAGCAAGAGATGGGAGACCCACACAATGACACAAGGCAGTACCTTGGATACAACCCCAGCGTCCTGGTATGCTGAACAGCTGGCACTTTTGGCCTGAATTCAAGGACAATCCTCTAGTCCACGTTCAGAACCAGAGCAGTTAACCCCTCCAAGCACAAAAGGAAGGCTGTTCTCTCCAAAGGCACCCCCAGTGATGGCCACAGCACCTAGTGTACAGATACACAGACATGGAGTAGAATTTATAACAAGTTAATACTGTGTAATTGTATGTCAACAATCATTGGTAGGTTCTTCTGTACTCCAGAAACATTTTTCACATTTGGCATGTAAATGAAACTGCTTCAGTTTTTCTGCTTGCTTTGACTTTTAAAAGTTAAAATAAAATTAATATTTCTGTTTGTAACCGGCTTGAGTATGATAATGGTTTTCAATTTAGTCGTTGAATGCGATCAAATCATACGTAATAAACACACACAGATAATCAATAATGACCCAAACCAAACAAGCTACCAAACTACCTTCTTATCTGGTTGCTCTACGCTCGGTTTGAGATACCAATAGCCAGTGTACACTGGCTATTGGTATCTAAGACCAAATGTTAGAAGATGTAAGGAAGTAATAATCTCAGATTCTGTTCTTTACGTTTCACTACTCGCTCCTTCGTTCCATCACGTGCACCACTTGGGCCGTCTGATGGGGTTTCGTCAACTCGAAACCTTCTGAGTGTGTCCTGGCACCAGGCGATCGTTGCAGTTTGTGCACACTCTGATTCTTGATTTGTGAGGGCCTGCACCTGGGGACCACAGGCAGCTCTTGTTAGACAGGGACGACATGTCCATAGACTTAAGACAAACACTTAAACGATATAAAAAAAGAAAGAAATAACAGACTAGTATGAAAACGTATAGAGCAGTGGCCGAGATGGTCGATCGTACATGTCGAGGTACATGTAATTAAAAAAAAAAAAGAGCCTATAACGTAATTGTCACTGATTTGGAAACGAGGGGCGTGTCTGCTTTGATTGCGTGTGTGACGTGCGCAGATGGCGGACAAAGCCGCGGTTCGTTTTGAGCCACACACAACGCATGCGAAAGCTTTTATGTCTGCCGTCAGAGACGCAGTCAACAAGCTCCAATCCGATCAGCTTGAGTGGGACAAAAAGGTCAAGCGCAACGAGGAAGACTTAAACAGTCGATCTTCCAAGTTATCAGAGGCGGAAAAGAATCGTAAACAACAGGTCGTTGAATTCGAACAAGAGAAGGAAAAGTTTGAAGCGGCCAAACGCAAGCTGTGTTGTGATCAGCGTAATTTCGATTATCAAATGTCGCAGAGGGAGAAACGCCTTAAGCAGCGAAGAGACGATTTAGAAGCTGCGCAAACTCAGGCTACCTCCTTTTTCGAGAGCGACCAAGTTATTCAAATCCACGTTGGAACCCACACGTTCAAAACCTTTTGCAAGACGTTGCGTCGCTTTCCGGAATCAACCCTTGCTCAATCCGCGAATGCAATACCACTTACCAAGTCGGATCACCCGCACACTATGTTCATCGATAGAGACGGACTTCACTTCAATTTCATTTTGAACTACTTACGTTCCAGCATGGACGAAGGGCAAATCCTGGACATAGTGATTCGCAAGTACAATCTCGATACCATAGCTGACATCTTGGTAGAGGCCAGTTATTACAATTTAAAACAGCTTGTCAAAATATTGAACTGGGCGAAGCTAAGGCATGATTGTGTCCACGAAACGGCCTATTTAATTTCTAATGGTTTATTCGTTTCAAGGGACAGTAGCTGTATTACTACCAAAGAACTTCCACCTGGTGATGTGCTCGATCTGGGCATGCTGAATTTTACGGGCAGGAGGTTTGAGCATGTGCAATTCCAACACAGCACCTCCTTTCAAGGAAGTGTGCTTAAAGGGGCTGTGTTCTCCAAGTGCAAGTTTGAAGCAGTGGTGGACTTCATCGACACTGATTTACGAGAGGCCAAGTTCGATGACTGTGAGTTCCTCCGACCCATTCTTCTGCCTGGCGCCAATACGAAGGACGCGGTGTTGCCCGATAATGTGCGGGACTACTTGGAACAGCTGTAAATATCACTGAACATACATTTGCAATAAGAACATAGAATACATTTTTATTCGTAGTCTGACGGATTATTTTTTTAAAGTTCTTATTTAGGTAAAGTTCTTATTTCTACATGTATATGCGCGTGATTTTATTAGATTAAATATCTATGGGGAACAAGCAATCCCGTACATAGTATCCATTTCGCATGCACGCTGTAGGATAAGGGTGCTATAGAATAGTTAATCTCCCATGCCCACTGATGCACAGCCATTGCCCTTATTTAACGTACCGCTTCGAAAAGCAATGTTGATCTTCTAGAACAGAAACATAAGCTAACAGTTATCCATGCCCAAAAAGACAATCTGTAATGGGCAGTGAAATAAGAGAGATTGTATGTTATTACTGAGTTAGGCGGACATCAGGTCACGCCATGCATTTCTATTTTGCGGCCGATAGATATGCATCGTGACGGTGGGCGTCAACCTAACAGAAATCATTATCTACCGAGTGTTGCAATGTCAGCCGTCGATTCCTCGAAGCAATTCGAGCCAAATACACCGCTTGCACAGGCCTACATGGTTGCTGCCATACAACTGGCAGAGCACCTTGAAAAATGTGAACTACAAAAGCTACAGGAAGAAAAGAGCAAAGAAGAAGAATGGAAGAATAAATCGGCTAAGTTAGATGAAGAAGAAAAGAGGATTAATCAAGAGAGACATGGCTTGGAAGAGAAGAAAAAAGAGTTATCTGAAGCTGAAGCCAAGTTTGACCATGAACGCAAAAATCTTGAGAGATCTATGGCTGAGAGAGATAAACGCTTTGAACAACAGAAAAGAGATTTTGAATCAACGCTAGATCGGGCGGACGCTATGCTCGCGAATAACGAGAGCGTGGTTGACATCGACGTTGGAGGCCAATACGAATTCAAGACCTTCTGCAAAACACTGTGCCGCTTCCCAGACTCGACTCTTGCACAACTCACCAAAGGGGTCAGTGGGACCAGGGGCACCATATTTATTGACAGGGATGGGAAGCACTTCGATTTCATTTTGAAATATCTGCGCAGCGAGGATGACGAACAGGTAATGCATACCATCACGAGGTACACTCCTGACGAAGTATCTGACATCTTGGAAGAAGCCAAGTATTACAACTTGAGGCAACTTGTTAAAGTTCTCAAATGGGCTCTCATCACTAAGCGCAATGACTCTGATATGCAGCCATTTGAACGGGAAGGCGACAATGGTTATGTTACGAAAGATGAAGTCAATCTGGCCGAACAGAATTTTACGGACAGGAGATTTGAACATGTGCAATTCAAACACATCACCTCCTTCGAAGGGAGTGTGCTTGAACGGGCTGTGTTCTTGAAGTGCAGGTTTGACGCAGTGGTGAATTTCGCCGACACTGATTTACGGAAGGCCAAGTTCGTTGACTGTGAGGTCCTCCAACCCATTCTTGTGGCTGGCGCCAACACAAAGGGTGCACAATTGCCTGATAATGTGCAGGACGACTAGGAACAGCTGCAGTGATATCACTATAGATCTAAATTACAATTAGAATTTTTTGATCAGGGCTACTTTTCCAACAACATTTTGTGTACATAATACCAGATACAATCTAGTGGCTAAGATAAGAGTTATCTGGTATCTTACTGCATGGCAAAGGGCTCGGTTATTGCTCATTCGCACAATGGGCTGTTGTACTGTAGCGGAATTGGATCATTGTTTGGTCGCGACCTATGTTCGATCGCGGAATCGGTGTATTGACCAATCGTACAACCGCACAAATGTTGTTGCAACTATTCCGTGAAAGGCAAGGGGTGTGGCTGCACTAATGGTCACGTTGTGTCAGCTTTACGCACGATTTTGGTTATACATCCCACAATGAGAAACAAGTTGTTTAGATTGTCTCTTATCAGTTATCATACACCAATGACAGGTGATCAGTAAACATCACAGGTGCGCATGCAGTTATGCACGTCCGAGCAGGATAGCAAGCACTGCCATTCGAAGGTACATTCCCATCTCTGCCTGTCTGAAGTAAGCTGCTCTGGGGTCAGAGTCCACTTCCACACTTCGTTCAACGGGGGAGGTTTGGGAGAGGAGGCAGAAGGGAGAGGTGGGGAGGAGGCAGAAGGGGAGAGGTGGGGAGGAGGCAGAAGGGAGAGGGGGGGAGGAGAAGGGAGAGGTGGGGAGGAGGCAGAAGGGAGAGGTGGGGAGGAGGCAGAAGGGAGGGTGGGGAGGAGGCAGAAGGGAGAGGTGGGGAGGAGGAGGCAGAAGGGAGAGGGGGAGGAGGCAGAAGGGAGAGGTGGGGAGGAGGCAGAAGGGAGAGGTGGGGAGGAGAGCAGAAGGGAGAGGGGGGAGGAGGCAGAAGGGAGAGGTGGGGAGGAGGCAGAAGGGAGAGGTGGGGAGGGGAGGCAGGGGAGAGGTGGGGAGGAGGCAGAAGGGAGAGGTGGGGAGGAGGCAGAAGGGAGAGGTGGGGAGGAGGCAGAAGGGAGAGGTGGGGAGGAGGCAGAAGGGAGAGGTGGGGAGGAGGCAGAAGGGAGAGGTGGGGAGGAGGCAGAAGGGAGAGGTGGGAGGCAGAAGGGAGAGGTGGGAGGAGGCAGAAGGGAGAGGGGTGGAGGAGGCAGAAGGGAGAGGTGGGGAGGAGGCAGAAGGGAGAGGGGGGAGGAGGCAGAAGGGAGAGGTGGGGAGGAGGCGGGCAGAAGGGGAGGGGGGGAGGAGGCAGAAGGGAGAGGTGGGGAGGGAGGCAGAAGGGAGAGGTGGGGAGGAGGCAGAAGGGAGAGGTGGGGAGGAGGCAGAAGGGAGAGGTGGGGAGGAGTGCAAGAAGTAAACACTACACAGGTTGTCAGACTATTACTTACCTTACTTCATCCACCCGAGGTAGTGGATGGAGGATGACCATCTTCTCTTTAGCCTTCATGAGCACTTGTGGGTTTATAATGTAGGACCCACGCACCTTAAAGAGGAAGTGCAATCACTACAAGGTGCGTGTATGTGTGTATTATGTGTGTATGAGTGTGCATGTGTGTATGTGTGCATTGTGTTATGTGTGTGCATATGTGGTGTATGTGTGTGTATATGTGTTCTGTATGGTATATGGTGTATGTATGTGTATATGTGTGTATGTGTATGTGTGTATATGTGTGTATGTGTGTGTGTGTGTGTGTGTGTGTGTGTGTGTGTGAGATTTGATGTTTTCACCTTTTCATATTCATCCACAGAGGTAAAGCGCTCTTTTTGTATTCTTGTGACGTAGAGGACATCAGTGGTAGGAAGGACTTCATCCAATGAAGTGTACACCTCCTACCAATGCGCCAGCAGAGATGCATCAGGTTATATTTGCACACACACACACACACACACACACACACACACACACACACACACACACACACACACACACATACACACATACACACACACACACACACACACACACACACACACACACACACACACAACCACAACCACACTCCCATGGAAAATCATACATCGGGGACATGAAAAAGATGATGTTCAATTGTGGATACTAAACAGTTTACCTGCCATATGAACTTTGTTGTAGATCAAAATGTAAATATTCCTTGAATCTCATGTTAAATTAAGTAGTAACAAACTGATCATAACATTTTTCATGGCCTCAACTTTTCTAGATGGCACACATACACACTGGTTGGAGAACGTATTGTGCTATCCTTACCTGTGGGATCTTTCGCTCCTTCACGTAATCCATCACTCCCTGTGGCATTTGGAGGGACGGTGGGGACACATAGCACAGCCTCACTCGGTACAAGGTTAGGAGGCGTGCCAGCGAGTGTACAGTGCGGCCATGTTTGAGGTCCCCCACCATGGTAACCTAGGAGATCAAATATTCTTGTCATTAAGGAGAAGCAGCTACCTGAACCTCTGGACATGGCATTATTCTATTTTGATTCATACACGATAGTGACACAAATGTGTAACTGGCTGGAGGACTTGTGGCACTCTAAACAGAGTATTTGTGATATACTGCATCTACACTTTGTGGTACTTGACTGCTTCTTGTGATGCCAACATAATCCCTTCCCCTCACACCTGTCACCAAGACAGATCTGCCACATAACAGCCCCCCTCCCCAATACCCATAACACGTAATAACATACGGTTGAGTCCATTAACTGTTCCAATCTCCTGTCTGATAGTGAATATGTCCAGAAGGGCTTGGGTTGGGTGTTCTCCTACACCATCTCCTGCATTGATGAGGGGCTTGTGGACAACAGTACTAGCAGCCTTGAGAGGAAAGAGGGTGGGGGGAGGGTAGATGGAAGGGGGAGGGAGGGTGGGGGAGGGAGGGGGAGGGAGAGGGAGGCGGAGGGAGGAAGGGGGAGGGAGGGAGGTGATGAAATAAATAAGCTGTAGAGATGGAGAGCTAATTTGCATGTGGACCCAAAATGATATTAACACCAACATGTCTTGCCCATCACCACACCACCCTAACACACACCATCACCCAGCATCCTGACACAAACCATCACCCCCACCATCCTACCATCCACCATTACCCCAGCATCCTAACACAACATGTGTGTGCATATGTGTGTGTGCAGGGGTGGGGCTCTGGTGTGGGCTGACCTTGGCTGATCCTGGCTCAGGGTGACGTAGCACCAGGATGTCAGAATAGGACTGCATCATTCGGACAGAGTCTGGGGAAGGAGGAAACAAAAAAGAGTTGAAGATGAAGATGCACAATGTGTGTATGTGTAGATTTGTATATGTGTGTGTGTGTGTGTACACATGTGATGCAATGGGTAAATTAATGTCGCTAACCTTCAAGGGATTCCCCCTTCATAGCAGACGAGCTTTCCTTTGTCATGGAGACGACTGTACCCCCAAGACGTTGCATTGCAGCATGGAATGAGCACATGGTACGTGTGCTGACTTCAAAGAACATGGAACCCAACACCTTGCCCTGATGGAGGCGGAGAAAGGCCAGAGGGAGGAAGGAAGGAGAGAGGGGGAAGGAAGGAGGGAGGAAGAAGAGAGGAGAGAGAGAAGGGAGGGAGGAAGAAGGAGAAGGGAGGAGAGAGGGGAAAAGGGAGGGAGGAAGAAGGGGGAGGGAGGAAGAAGGGGGAGGAGGAAGAAGGGGGAGGAGGAAGAAGGGAGGAGAGAGGGGAAGGGAGGGAGGAAGAAGGGAGGAGTGAGAGGGGAAGGGAGGGGGAAGAAGGGAGGAGAGAGGGGAAGGAAGGGGGAGAGAGGGGAAGGAAGGAGGGAAGGAGAGAGAGAGAGAAGGAAGGAGAGAGGAAGATGCATAGAAAAAAGAGTGTAATTAAGAATAGCATAATGCTCAGTGATTAAATACGCAACCCTTCATTTCAAGCTGACTTGTTAGTTTTCTAAAAGTACCACAGGCAAATTATGGGGTGGAGAGAAATGGAAAATGTATAACATTTACTAATCATCACATCATTGTGACAGTAGTCAAGTTGTGATACAAAACACGTCTCTAAACTTTGCTGCATCAAGCTGCTGTCTAACATTTTGGTTGTGTTCTTCATAAACACAAGAGGGTACAGTTTTGTTCACTAGTTTTAATGACCACTTGAGTTCTGGGGATGTTTTGTAACTTATAATTCTTGTAAAAATCACCTTGCATTTCAGCGTACATGTACATGTAAAAGTGTGTTTCACCCGTCACCCAATTCACAGTGTACACATACACTGCAGTATGCTTACTGCTACATTAGTTTGTTGGAGATTTGATTTACAAATTTCATTTTCATGTTGATACATTTGGGATGCAGTCCTCAAATAGTAACCACCAAAGGCAACGAGCATTACATAGTAGTCATAACTGCTATCTGTGTGTACAAGTTGAAGTGGGGACAGTTTAGGGTTGAGAGCAATAAAAATTATCAAAACAAAGCAAATCAAAAACCAAATACCTGTAGATTACTGTTTACATCACAAATATAAATAATATGAAACCAAAAGTTTGATACAACACACACACACACACACACACACACACACACACACACACACACACACACACACACACACACACACACACACACACACACACACACACACACACACACACACACACACACACACATTTTATGTTCCACAGACATGCCATGTGGATTGGCTTGTAAAGCTACATATATTTATATTTCAGACTATGTGCTTAGTGAGGCACATCAAGGGATCACCCCACGTCACATGTGCTTAGTGAGGCACATCAAGGGATCACCCCACGTCACATGTGCTTAGTGAGGCACATCAAGGGATCACCCCACGTCACATGTGCTTAGTGAGGCACATCAAGGGATCACCCCACGTCACATGTGCTTAGTGAGGCACATCAAGGGATCACCCCACGTCACATGTGCTTAGTGAGGCACATCAAGGGATCACCCCACGTCACATGTGCTTAGTGAGACACATCAAGGGATCACCCCACGTCACATGTGCTTAGTGAGGCACATCAAGGGATCACCCCACGTCACATTTTCACCAAAGGAACAAAGGTGCTGAAATAATGCACACCAAACAAAATACTACACGAGTTTATTTTTCAAAAGCAAGAAAACATGTGTGGTACATGTTAGTTAACACCTCACAAATCACCTTCAAAAGGTCTGTGCAGCCGAACTTTCTCACCATCTTCCTCATGTCCTCACTCACATTGAATATATGATGTAGCTGTGTGTGTGTGTATGTGTGTGTATGTGCATGCACATGTGTGTGTATGTGCGTGTGTGCACATGTGTGTGTGGGTGTGTGTGCGAGTGCGTGTGTTTGCATGAATCATAAGAAAGGCAGCAATAATCATGAAACTAAGCTTGCACAGGATCTCTGCAATATTTGGTGACTACATCTATTAACTAGTGCTCAGTATTGACATCTATTAACTAGTGCTCAGTATTGACATCTATTAACTAGTGCTCAGTATTGACATCTATTAACTAGTGCTCAGTATTGACATCTATTAACTAGTGCTCAGTATTGACATCTAGTCAAATAAGTTAGCATGTGAACATTCTGTGGAACTATTATGATGTAATGTTTGTGTATTGAAGTGATTGTGCGAGTTTCTCTCAAGAAACTGTGTTACATTTGAAGGTCCCACTGAGACCAAATTGGAACAGCAGGGTTCAATAAACGATACATTGTCAAGAAACGTCTACAAGCGTATGTTCTTCCCCAAATGGAAGAAGAAAAGGAGTAGTTTGGGAACTTCCTCTCAGACAGAGAGTTCACAAATGGTGCCTCAGACACAGGATGAGGGAAAGTACACTGTACCTCAACTTAAGACAGGCCATCTGAAGCAGTTGGGACTCCCATCAACGTTACGGCACTGGGACTCCCATCAACGTTACGGCACTGGGACTCCCATCAACGTTACGGCACTGGGACTCCCATCAACGTTATGGCACTGGGACTCCCATCAACGTTACGGCACTGGGACTCCCATCAACGTTACGGCACTGGGACTCCCATCAATTGGGGTAAGTGGATCAGCTGTGAAAAATTGAAGGATAGCTTTCAGCGACACAGTGTTAACACTGGTCATGCCCCAGGTACTTCTACAGAGAAATTACGATATTCATATCATTAGTCTGGCAGGAAGGTACATGTT
The DNA here is from genome assembly GCA_013339895.1 of Ephydatia muelleri. NCBI lineage: Eukaryota > Metazoa > Porifera > Demospongiae > Spongillida > Spongillidae > Ephydatia > Ephydatia muelleri. Next base: position 1,212,904 of record JABACO010000023.1, read on the forward strand.
TGGAAGCAGTGAACAGAGCCTAGCAACCAATCACGAGTTAGAGGAGCTAAGAGAAGTGCTAATAGCAGCAAAGATAACACGGCAGCCATGTTGGCAGAATTCAAGGAATACGAAAATGGAGAATACTTACAGAAACCGTGAAAAGAAAAATCAAAGAGGCTGTGAGCTGTGATCAAGTAACAGTATGAGATAGACAATGAGATTGCCAAGCTAAGATCCAGGATACAAACACTTAACCCTCCACACCCACCCAAGTGTCCAATGTACACAGTACCATCTCTTCCGAACACACTGTCAGTGGAGGTCCCAATACCCAGTACAGCTAGCTGTCAGTGGAGGTCCCAATACCCTGTACAGCTAGCTGTCAGTGGAGGTCCCAATACCCTGTACAGCTAGCTGTCAGTGGAGGTCCCAATACCCTGTACAGCTAGCTGTCAGTGGAAGTATTGATTTTATAAATTGGTAATGATACAGATAGTTAATTACAACCCTATGCACTTAGGGAACATAAAATATTTGCCACACATGGATTAAATTAGTGTGATAATAAGCATTTTTAAACTTATGTCCTTTAATGCTTTTGCTACACAACTAAAAATACAACACGGTTTCATTGAAATTGAAATGATCAATTTGTATTTTTTTCATCAACTATAATTTGTATCGTTCTATATCTAGAACGTTGCTATGTTTGAAGAAAAATGTAATGAACTAAATTAAACCTAAAATCAGAGTATTATCGTATTTAAATTTAATAACCAGAGTTTGTTACATAATGATTAATTAACTGGGAGACTGCAGGACATGTCTACTAATCCACACAATCATCAGTGTGTCATGGAGGGAACCAAGAAGACAGATACAATACAATGTTGCTTGATCTGTAGGGATCACTACCATAATTTAAAAACGAATGTAGTGACGGATAAATGACCTCGGCACCTTAGTGTCTTATTACATGCTAGTGATTGGAATATGGCACACTTTGTTTCAACAGCCAATCTGGACTTGCATGGAACAAAATCAATTCATATACGATCCAAACTTGCAATGAGATATGATTTGCGAAAGGGTGGTAGGCGAATCACATGACGTATCCACTTACGGAGCAATGTTTTACAAATATGCAATACAAGCTTGGAGGGACCCACCACCTGCCTGACATTCCCGGGGCATACTGTGGCCCCAAAGCTCCTACTGTGGAATTATTGTTGCTTAGTAAAATTGTGTGAATTTTGGGCACGTGTTGTATGTACTGCACACGAGTATTACAATCCTTTGTTGCAAGAAAGAGCGTGACAGCGCAAGTAGACATATAATTTAGCTTGGGAAAGACCCATTGCAATCCAGTCCCTTCTGTTAAATTTCACATGGTCCTTTGAGCCGGGAACGTAAACAAAGATGTCTGAACAGGATGGAACCAGAGGAAAACGAGCGTGTGCCGGTCATAGGGCATCGGCCTCGAGACTAATAGTGCAAATGGAGTCAACGACGGAATCTATTCTGCTGAACGTTCACACGATGAACAGAACCATACGAACCTTGAAGGAGAAAATGAAGAAACTTGATGAAGAAATTCTTGCGGCCATGGTAGACGAGGAGGAAATCAAAGAAAGAAATTGAGCAAGCGGACATCTACCGAGAAAAATTGGAGTTGGTGATCATCTCTCTGGAAATGAGGATATCTGAACTGGATCAACCAGCAACACGTTCCACAACGGGTTGAGAATCTGTAACAGATTGAACTAGCTACAGCTTGCGCGCCCCACCATTAGCACTGCTCTGCTCACATTGTTCCACCTGCTAGCCACTTAATCCCGTCACCAGATCCCCGAATATACACAGTTCACACCATTATATACACACCGACAAGCCTACTAAATGTTCCATTCACATGTTTAGACCCCATGCGAACTTATGACATCAGAGAGACCTCTGGTCTCTCACACTCCTCTTCTTCTCCTGCAACAAACACCATTCCTTTGTCCCTTCCCGCATCTGCTTATCTTCCGCCTTCTCCCCTTCAGACATACTCCACTAGTTGTATCTACCTTTCCAATCTCTCGCACGGCTCCGTTCGTGATGGCTCAATGGGTACCACTACACTCGCACTAGAGCCGGCTACCCTCAGGTCTACCACTTTTGGATGTGTCGCCAGCCTTCCGTCTCTCCAGGTCCACCTCAGCTGCACACCAGACCTGCCCAGTCACGACGCGCGTATGCTCTTCCCGGATCCATGGGTCTCCCTGCACAACTGTCACGGATGGATCCCACCGCTGCCACCATATGTAACGGACCGAAATAGCTACAGCTTGCGCACCCTGCAGCGCCAAGCTGCTCTACTCACGTTGTTCCACCTGCTAGCCACTTAATCCCCATCACCAGACCCCCCCCCCCCCCCCCCCCCCCCCCCCCCCCCCCCCCCCCCCCCGAATATACCATTATATTGACCCCGTGCGAACTTATGACATCAGAGAGACCTCTGGTCTCTCACAGAATCACAGCAACCAATGCAACCCAATAACGAAGGTAATAGTCCTTGCGCGCCTTCCCAATCTCGTGACACTGATACCCCGGCCAACACCCAATCTGACAGTAACGTCACTCCAAGAGCCGTCCTGTCTACCTCGCTTCAGCCGTGGGTGAATCCAGAAGAGCACCAAGAGTGAAGTTCCCAAAGGTTGTGCTGAAACGGTTCTCGTCTGTGAGTCACTCTGTGGTCAGCCAGTGGATGTTGCGGTTGAACAGTTGTCTGGGCTAGCTCTTGCAGATGAAAATAGTTCTTCGGATAACTTAGCTGTTAGCATTCTTGTAGGAGCAGACTGTTATTGGAAAGTAGCAACTGGAAGAATAATTCACGGAAGAAATGGGCCCACTGCTGTTCACACTAGACTTGGATGGGTGCTATCTGGACCAGACCTTGGAATGTCATTTGACTTGGCAGCACATAGCACACTCTGCACGCACATACTGAATGTGACTTCCATTTCTTTGCAAGACTGAGCTCTTGACAAGAAGCTGAAGGAGTTCTGGGAATTGGATGGCCTGGGAGTCAGACAAGATGAGCCTGGGAATCAGACAAGATGAGGACTCTGTGTACAGCCGTTCGTCAAGGATGTCAAGTTTCAGGACGGACGTTACTGTGTCCGCCTTCCATGGAGGGAAACACATCCTTTGCTCACAGACAATTTTGATCTCAGCAAGAAAAGACTTTTCAGTCTTTTGAAGCGACTAAGGCAGTACCTCAACATTTTGAACCAATACGACGCTACTATACGAGACCAGATGAAGAAGGGCGTCGTAGAAGTTGTGACAGTAACTAGTGACAGCCATGTTGGGATAACGCACACCACGCAGTCATCTGAGATGAAAAACAGACCACCAAGTTGCGGATAGTAGATGGTGTTCCATCACTGAATGACTGCTTATATGCTGGCCCTGTGTTCCATCAGAACATTATGGACATTTTACTTCGATTCCGCGCTCATCGTGTAGTGGTAACAGCAGACATTGAAGAAGCATTTCTGATGGTGTCTATTACAGAAGGGGACAGAGATGCACTACGCTTTCTTTGACATAACCAATGTGCTGCCAAGACTAATCATTAATCATTCTCCGATTCACTCGAGTAGTGTTTGGGGTTTCATCCAGCCCGTTCCTGCTAAATACTACTCTCCAACACCACATTGGCCATTACAGAGAAAACGACCCAGCATTTGTGACCATGTTTGGCTGTTCAGTATAGGTGGATGACTTAACTTTGGGAGGTACCACCGAAGAAGAAGCCCTGGTTGTGACTACAAAGGCTCAAGAGTGATTGGCAGTGGCTGGATTTAATCTGAGGAAAATTTGTGACTAACTCTGTAACCCTTCAAGGGCATCTGTCCACTAGAGAAGGTCTCGGTTCACAACAGGACTCACCCAAAGACCCTGTGAAGGCTGACGATGAGTCGTACACCAAGAATGTGCTAGGTGACCGACCGCGTGGAGACTCCTGAATGTGTGAAGGTGTTAGGAAATGGGATCCATGAGCTGAACAACTAGTTTTTGATCTCAGTTCTCTGCTTAACAGCATTGCTGATGCAAAACCTACCAAACGAAACATCATTGGTGTCTGTGCCAGGATTTACGATCCATTAGGCTTTCTTTCACCATTCACTGTTCAGACACTGTTTCAGGAGATTTACGTGGCAAACGTGGATCGGGATGAACCATTAACAACAGAAACTGCTAGAGAAATGGAACTGCTTACTGTTGAACTTGAAGCAGTCAGCGCTCATCAATGTTCCCTGCTGTTATTTCAGTGCCTTCAATGATACCTTCACTCTTGTGATATGTCCCGGAGAGCTTATGTTGCTGTTGTCTACTTGAGGATGTAATCAGGAGATCAATGCATCACTAGGCTTGTGGCCTCCAAGACAAGGGTTGCACCTCTCACCACTTATACAATTCCACGACTAGAGTTGTTGTCTGCACTTGTATTGGGCCGACTCCCTATCCATGCCTTACAACATGAACTGGTCCTGACCCGACCGGTGTGCTACACTGACTCGAGGATAGCATTGTGTTGGATAAAGGGCTTCAACAAGGAATGGGGACAGTTCGTCCAGAACCGCGTCAGAGAAATAAGGAGTCTTGTTCCAATTGATTTGTGGTACCAGTGTCCAGGTGATCAGAACCCAGCTGACTTGCCTTCAAAGAGGAGCCAAGAATGTATACCCACCAGGCTGTGCATTGTGGCTGTCTGGACCCGCCTGGATTCAAGACCGAAATTTTGAGCCACAATGGACCCATCCGGAGGATTGCTTTATGGAGATGCGAGTTAAGAAAGGACCCACAGTTTCCACTTTGACAGAGTGTCTCTACGAGTGAGTCCATTGTCAACTGTGAAGACTTCCAGCACTCTTGGAAGGCTTCTGAGAGTGACAGCTTACGTGATGAAGTTTGTTTCTCTTCTGAAAACAAAGATGAAAGGTACTCCCCTCACATCAGAAGACATTGGGCGTTCGGAGATGTACTGGATTAAAGTCTCTCAAAGAACATTAATCCAGAATGAGCGATTCAAGACTTGGATACAGCAGCTTAGACTGCACTGGCCAAGATGGTGTATGGAGACGCCAAGGGAGATTGCAACATGCTGGATTGCCGGAAACAGCCAATCCTGCTTGATAAGAAACATCACCTTACTAAGCTGATTGTGATGGATTGTCATGCTAGGGTGCTGCACAATGGTGTGAAGGAGACCCTCATACAGCTATAATCAAGGTACTGGATTGTAAAGGGAAGGCAGTTAGTCCGAAAGCCCTTAAATGAGTGCAGACTGTGCAAGCGCTTCACTGCACATCCATTTAAAGGCAAATCTACTCCGCCACTACCTGAATTCTGAATCTGAGAGCCACCCCCATTCCATTCTACTGGGATAGACTATGCCGGACCTCTGTATCTGAGGAATGGAGAGAAGGTCTGGATTTGCCTATTTACATGTTGTGTCAGGAAGAATATGTTCCGACAATAGCAAGACCTTCAAGTCTGCAAGCAAAATTATCTCTGCTCTACTGGATACGCCAAAAACACAGCAACATCTTAGGGATGCTCGTATTCAGTGGACATTCATCTTGGAAAGAGCTCCCTGGTGGGGAGGCTTCTATGAAAGGTTAATCCGTCAGTAAAAAGATGTCTTCGTAAGGTTATTGGAATGACGCAGGACGAGTTGAACACTGTGCTGGTGGAAGTGGAGGCAGTACTGAATTGTTGGCCAATTTCATTCCTCTCCTCTGAGGACCTGGAAGAACCTCTTACTCCATCCCACCTTTAGTTGGAGCGTTGCCTCTGCACCTTACCTGATTGGGGGAATGGTATGGAAGACCCAGAAACGGAAGGTGCTTCCCTTGCGTCGAGTGCATCCAGGGGAATGCGACACCTGCATCAAGTCTTAGAGCTCTTTTTTGGAGACGGTGAAGATCAGAGTACTTGGTTGGTTTGCGAGAGCAGCATTCTCATGGCCAGAAGGCAGAAATCTCTGATGAGACCCTAGGATTGGGGATATTACGGAACCAACCTAGGACACTGTGGAAGATGGGTTAGGTTGATAAGCTGCTAAGCGGATCTGATGGTAAGGTTAGAGGTGTGTCCCTACCTTCTCAAGCTGTTGAGAATACAGGGGACAGAGACAAGGACAACACTGAACCTGAAGATGCAGTTTTACCCTACAACACTGAAGTGTTTGATAACAGGCGAACCAGGTCCAACCCACCTCGAATCGCTGCACAGGTTGCTCACTACCGACTGCAGGAGTTAGCCTTGGACTAATCCATTCATTGGCAAGCTTAGTGCTAGCCAAGGGGGGAGGGGTGGAATTATTGTTGCTTAGTAACATTGTGTGAATTTTGGGCACATGTTGTATGTACTGCACATGAGTGTTACAATCCTTTGTTGCAAGAAAGAGCGTGACAGCGCAAGTAGACATATAATTTAGCTTGGGAAAGATCCATTGCAATCCAGTTCCTACTGTTAAATTTCGTACCCAGAGAAGAGGCTACAGACAAGGACTGTTTCGGGTGCTTGAGGTGCACTAAATGGGAGTGTTGCTATCGCTCATCAGTCTACTGGGCTGTGCAGCAAGATATTCAGACCCTGGTCCATGCGCTTCACCGTGTTAAGGATGAACAAGTTATAGTTGATTGAATAGGATCAAGTAAGCAAGCAAGCCCAAATACATTTCCGTAATTTATCAGGGAAGAAGGGGGGGGAGGGATTGCAAGAAATGACTGACACTATTCCCAAAATTCTTGAAGCCTAGGGTCAGGACCACCATCACTACCACTCTACTTTGAAGCCTAGGGTCAGGACTACCATCACTACCACTCTGAAGCCTAGGGTCAGGACTACCATCCCTACCACTCTACTCTGAAGCCTAGGGTCAGGACTACCATCCCTACCACTCTACTCTGAAGCCTAGGGTCAGGACTACCATCACTACCACTCTACTCTGAAGCCTAGGGTCAGGACTACCATCACTACCACTCTGAAGCCTAGGGTCAGGACTACCATCACTACCCCTCTACTTCGAAGCCTAGGGTCAGGACTACCATCACTACCACTCTACTTTGAAGCCTAGGGTCAGGAATACCATCACTACCACTCTGAAGCCTAGGGTCAGGACTACCATCACTACCACTCTACTCTGAAGCCTAGGGTCAGGACTACCATCACTACCACTCTACTCTGAAGCCTAGGGTCAGGACTACCATCACTACTACTCTACTTTGAAGCCTAGGGTCAGGACTACCATCACTACCACTCTGAAGCCTAGGGTCAGGACTACCATCACTACCACTCTACTCTGAAGCCTACCATCACTACCACTCTACTTTGAAGCCTAGGGTCAGGACTACCATCACTACCACTCTGAAGCCTAGGGTCAGGACTACCATCACTACCACTCTACTCTGAAGCCTAGGGTCAGGGTCAGGACTACCATCACTACCACTCTACTCTGAAGCCTAGGGTCAGGGCTACCATCACTACCACTCTACTGACAGTGATGGTGGTCCTGACGATAGTGTCAGTCATTTTTTTTGGCCTCCTTGATCCAACTATTAACTTGTTTACATGACCATCAGTCATATGACCCAAAAAAGTGAGCTACCCAATCCCAAAATTGCGTGAGAGATTTTGTAACTACGATGACTTTATATATGTGTATGAATGCCTTTGTGTGTGTGTGTGTGTGTGTGTGTGTGTGTGTGGGGCATGTAATAAAGGCGCAGTTACCTGGTCTTTGTTGAACTGGGTGACTGTGAGGAGGTGTGGTCCCAACAGACCACTTGAAGGCATGCCCATATTCAACTTGAAGGGAATAACATGATGCTCAGAGGAGGTGTGATGGTGATGGTGCTCTTTGCTGGATGCACCGGGTGAAAATGGTGGCGGCAGGTATGTCTCTGATGAATAAATACACCAGTAGTTAATGGGGAATTATTTAAATCCACTATGACATAATTTATTTATGAACAATAAAAATAAATAATATACCAGGTCTTTGCAAGAGTGAGAGCTTACCTCCACCAGTTGGGATATCTGAGCTGAGAGACTCTGACCTGCTTCTGATATGAGGAACTAACAGAGGTTCACAATTCAAGCCTGGCTTTTTGGAGGGCAGTGGAGAGGGAGGAGGAGGCTGAAGACGCACGTCCTTGCCAAAGCCTGGCTCCACTAGCACCTTGGGTAAGTGTGTGTGTGTGTGTGTGTGTGATGGTGCAACAAAGCAGCACTTAATTTTTCTGTGATTCCAAACCCTAACCTCTGACAATAAAGGCCATTGCATGCATCCCACCCCTACATGCTTCTCTACGCCCCACTTGTAAGTTCTCTACCAACGCCATCATGGGTGGGCTCAAAACACGACTGGAACAAATGCATCAAAGCATTCATGTTCTAATGTGGGAGATAAAAACACAACAGTGGCAGCTGCAATCAATTGAGCACACATCTCTGTCGTAGATAGAAGAATGGGGTCAGTCAGTGAGCCATGAAGTGCAGTCACATACCACAATGCCAAGCAGTCGTGTTACGAATCACCCACTGTCTCACCACACCCCTCAATACGTGACAACAAACAATGAGCTGACCATTATCTGGGGAGCTACCTCAAGCTGTAGCTGTGTGTTAATTCCTAAACTCCTGCAGTAGTCATGGCAATAGAGGCTTAACCCTTTGCTACATGTACAGTTAAGATAACGGCAACCGCAGACAGATGACCTCTTAATCTTAATTAGTGCCGACCACAGGCCACAGGGAGTGGGCGGTAGATCACGTATGCAATCGCACCTCGTAAATATAGCCGTTTCGGTCTTTGTACGCGAGTCCCGCTGTTCAGTACGAGCTTTACGCAGTCACTTTGCCAATCGGAAGGACGAGGCAGTTGTACGGTCAAATTATCGCACCTTGAAACCGGCACGCGACCACATCAAAACCAGCGATACTCTTTGCCCCGCATTCACCGCTGAATGTAACGCGGTTGTCGGCATCGGGTCTGTAGAAGCATGCGTTATAGTTCTACAAGCTCAGCCCTGATTTGAAGGTCTGATGTGGCCTTATTCAAAGCAATTGCGGGTCCTAGATCTTTGTACCGTGGTTATCCATAGGCCACAGTACGTGAACTCGGGGCACCGTATCGTTTACACTGCGATGTGTTACGGCTAAACGTATTCACGGTACATTAATTCTGCCAGACCTCCAGCCCTAACTAAGCCAGTTCATGAGCTGTTTAAGAGCAATGATATAAAATACAAATTTATATCCTACCACTTCTCCATATAGGAAAATAATAAAATCATACACAAGAACAACTTAAAATGCAAGTTCTGGCAGACCAGCCTCATCATCAATCTGTACCGCTTTCCATAACCCCGATTAGTGACCCTGAAAATGATACTGAAGTAGCAGGATGGATACGAACCAGGCTATCTTGTGCCAATTTGAGGGCCACTAATTCATGCCTACCGAATTTTCGAGCCATGCTTCGTTTATTATTTTATTCCTTTCGTTTAACTTGTTTATGTTTTTATAAACATTATCCTTTTCTAGTCAGGTAAATAAAGTATACGGGGTATCATATCTCAAACTAAAGCGTTTATTTTTATTTGTAGGATCAAACCCCTTACAACTATGGCAATTGGGACGAAGCAGCTGCTGCGAAACCTACACAGTAAACGGTCGCCTCGGGTACTACAAATACGCAGTAAGAGGCAACGTACGGTTGACCATTACGCAACGCCTCTTCTACTTTTCGTTCACTGCTGTAGTGTACTATGCTCTTGTATTTTTGCTCTCTTCCTCTACGGCCCTAAAAGCATCCAAACAGAGATCATATCGACACGTGGCCACGTGCGCCAGTTGGCGGCTGGAATTGGATATCACGCGCATCTGTGTGTGGCCCCGCACTGACGAAAGCGACATGTCACCTCCATTTTCCGGAAAAAAAAAAAAAAGAAGCGATAATATAATCGTGTCATATGTCATAATAGTGATACATATATAAAAA